>JABEZY010272835.1:0-11818 GCA_013467495.1 Gossypium gossypioides
TTTTTATTTTATTCTAGTTATTTATTTTAATTATTTTATTTGACTTGGGTTCGATTTCGTTTCAGGTTGTGTCAAAATCCAAGTTTCTTTCCGAATGTTTAGAGCCCTGACTCAAGTCCGTAACTTTGACAAACTTTACGATCCGCTTCTGCATTCATCAGTGTCATTCTTTATCATTTGGTATTAGATTTGGGAGTTTTAGGTGTTCTTTTTATTTTTATAAACTGATTTCTAGCAAACAGCCTCAAAACAATTTTTTTTTACCTTGACAATTTTCGAATTAATTTTTTTTAGTGGGTAAACATTTTTCAAACGATCTAAAATTTTACATACTATTTCTTGGCACTATTTTAGAGTATTAAAAATATTTCCCACAAAAAAAGTGATCGAAAAAGTATAGAAAAAAAGAAAATATGAAAACAAAGAAAAAAAGTGAAGATATTATGTGGGTTGAATATTGTGCCAAAACTTTCCAGATCAGATTTACATTATTTGAGGAGGCTTTAGTCCTCTGACGTCTCTGGGTCTTTTGAACCTAACATTAGACACTGTGCTAGAAGCTAAGCGTTAGTTCCTTTCCCAGTCCCTGACCTTATTTCTTTCTTGAATGGGTGGCTCAATCCTTATAGCATAGATAAGGCATCAAAATCTCTATTCTTAAGCCAAAATAGCAATACCCCTAATTTCTCATTCAAATCTCCTTCAAACTTAATGCACAGAGCTTCCTTGTTAGGCACCAAGTCCTTGGCGTACTTGCTTAACCTAATAAAATCTTTTTCATACTAAAACACTGTCATTTTTCCTTACTTGAGTTCCAAAAAGCCTTTATTCATTTGATCAATAAAGAGTCTGTTTATAAACTTTTCCTTGAACTTCTTTAGGAAAATATCACAATTCACTTGATCTCTTGGGGCTATGCTGGATATTGTAGTCCACTATTGATACGCTTCATTTTCAAGTAGAGAGATAGGGTATCTCAAACTTTTAGTTGGGGAACACTCCAACTCCTCAACTATCCGACATACTCGAGAAAGCCAGTTCTCTACTACAACTGGATCATCCTCTTTACTGCCTCGTAACTTTGTGGCACCCCTCTTACTAATGATCTCCACCGGGTCCCCTCTAGTCACTTTTATAGTTGAAACTAGAGGTGCAGGGTTTGTTGGTGGTGTAACCTTTGCTGTCCTCACCGTCTCTTCTTGTCTCATTGATTTGTCACTACCTCCATGATATGATGTTGGGGTAGCTCCCATGTGCTGGTTGAACCATTACTAGATAACATGTCCCATCATTTCCATTAAGGCATCTTTAGTCTCTGCTCCTAATACTCCTCAACTCATAGAAGGCGCGGGGCTGCCCACTAGTGGAGGTGCATTACTTTGTATTTCCTCCCATCAACGTCCCTAACATTTACTGTCATTCTTCTTTCTTCGATACAACACACACATTTAGTTAGCAACACTATGAAGGTCTTAGCCAAATTTATGTAACATGTATTGTTGGGTTTCTAACTGACACTGGTTTCTGAGAATCGACTAAACTGAAACTCTAATAACAATAAAATTGTAACACTCCACACCAGACCCGATTGTCCGATTTGAATATGGAGCGCCACAAGTCGACCCCTTGGAGACATAAACTCTCTCTTTTTAAAACAAATATCCATTTTGGCAGGTACCCCCTTTTTCTTTTCCCCAACATAGTATTTTGTTAGTTTAAGACTACATTCACTTGGAAGCATATTTAAAATGGTANCCCTGCCATATTTGAAGATACAATAGATAACCTTAGGTGGCTTCTTCAACAACATTTATAAATTGCAATTAAGATTAAGCCATCGAGACTACTGGTCAACATTCAAAGTATTCAAAATAACTTTTCAAGTATAAGTTAATTATTTTTTTTAAAAATGATAGTATTTAACAGTTGTCCTAGTACCCCCAACAATTACATGTTACCCACGAAAATAAAAAGTCTCACAAATTGTCGTAGATTTGGTTGTATCCCTTCAATCACCACAGTCAACGTAAGAACATAAAAGTAAAAAAACTCGGTAAGTTCATGAGAACTTAGTCAGTTCCTGGGGAAATTAATTCCCACCATAATTCCTATCGATGAAGTTTTCATGAACTTCCGCTAGTTTGTAGACTAGTTCGCCATATTTGGCAGATGCATTCTATTAGTTTGTAGATTAGCTAGAGGATACTACCGTGGTCAAACTCAGGCTATCGACGAACAAAACCAGTTTCTAAAACCATACATGACGGTTACGGGCAAAACTAATTTGCAAATACACCACTTACATGGATTACCACTTTATGACTGACAAACATACTGTTTACTCTTTCATGCAACGTGCATTACCACATGCACCCTTTTTCTCACGTACTCACTTCCTTGTGCTAACTTTTGATCCTAGTTCCAAGTATAGACTTTTATAGACTTTTATATAAGTCTAAATTATATAGACTTTTATAATACCTTTTTTATTTAGAATTCATGCAAATCCTGAGCATTTGGATAGCTAATTATGTAATTTTGGTTCATATTGAGACATTGGGCATAATTTAAGTAAAGTTTGTAAATTTACATAATTAGGTGTTAATTTTATGTAATTCATTGAATTATTCTACATGATAATTTCTTTGTTAAATTGTTGTAGTATGGACCATTAAATTACTCAATGTTGGAAGCAAATGAAGAAACATATAAGTGAGCTAATTATCCAATACTTTGGACTACAAATAAGATGAATTTGACCCAGAAAAATTTAATTTAACCAGTTGGAAGTTTGTTGCTGAGAAGGGCTAGTCTACTAACTAGTTGGGTTGCCAAAATCGTCCAATAAGGGGGAGAAGAGACTAATTCAGCTAAGGCATGAATAGCATGAAGAGCAGCCCAAAATACTTTGGAATAATTAAATTAAAGGTCCGTACATGTGTAAAAAATCATGTAATTCGGCTAAGGCATGTGAATAAGGGGGAGAAGAGACTAATTCGGCTAAGGCATGAAGAGCAGCCTAAAATACTTTGGAATAATTAAATTAAAGGTCCGTACATGTGTAAAAAATCACAAATCAGCCCTCAATTAATGCATTGATTGCTGTCCAATGCTATACCATGAATCAAGGAAGAATCGGTCACAAAATCAAGTAAGCATCAATCCCTCATCCCACAATTCATGGCCGGCCATGCAAGGGAGATTATCAAGGGATGTGCATGCTATTTTTTAACAAACTCCCAAGCTCTCCCTCGAGTATAAATAGGACATTCCATTCACCTTTCATTTCATCCATCCATCCTTCAATTCATCTTTCTCTCTTTTCTTCCACACCAAAAGCATTACGTCTCCCCATTTCCTTTTAGCTATATTTTCCTTGTGAAAAATTCTCTTGATCGACCACCTTGAGAAGCAATTTGCAAAGGATCAACCACGAGAATTGGATTCATGTTTATGTTATTCTGTGCCTCAGTTGTTCATGCTTCCAATTAAGATCTTTCATGTTTTTCATGTATTAAAAGATGTTTGGATGCATTAGAATTAGTTGCTTAATCCTAATTAGATGGTGCTAATGGACGCGATAATTGGAAGGTGCATGCTTAATTTATATCCTAATCAGAATATATTAAAGGTTCGTAATAATCTAAGAGAACACTATTACCTTGCATAATTGTAGGTTTATGTGATTAAATTATTTCAAACCTAATTCGTCCCAGTTACTTCACATAAATTCTAAGGAATCCTTAGTTAAATATGAACATAGAAATATACATGTTTTTCTAAGTATAAGACTTCGAAAGAACTTATATGAGATTCCAAGTTAATGAATGATTGAGTTGCCATGGAATTTTTCCAAAACATTGTTAAACATGATGAAGAATGATTTGAGTCAAGTATTGTAGTTGTTCTAGCTTATTGATAATATTATTGTTAAACGTTGTGAAATTATTGCTAAAACCATCTCATTGCATCTTATTTCATTGCATTGTATTTAGGTTAATTCATTTGCATTAATTTAATTCTAACATCCATCACCTTAAAAATATTCTGTTTTTCTTAACCAACTTGTGAATATTAATTTTACAATTATCGATTGAAACATTATTCCTATGGAGATGATAACTCTTTTTACTTACTTATTACTTGATAACAACTGTGTACACTTGCACATTTTGTCAAGAATCACACCTCCGTATCTTCCTAACTACCCTCCTTATTTGAACACATAGGTGTTCCCCCGCAAGGCCGGGTTTTCACCAGTCACGGTTTGCATCAAAATGTCATACTGGAGGCAAAACATTTTATCTTGTGTATTGTTTTATCGTTATACACAACATCAGTCTAGATATGAAGCTTGTGCACCAAGGAAGGAGTACTCATAAAATGTATATACCAGATTTTATGGGTCTGTTTAACCATATATAACCTTGCATGCATTGACTTTTTGAATATGTTTCCTTAGACATGAACACTAGAGATAATGAGAAAGCCACTTACTTGATTGTACAATGATTAGGAGTAAATGAATTGATGTAGATACTAAACATAAAGTACAGAAGAACTCACCAAAATGCTTTACTTAGAGCTTCGTCTACTATGTTGGTTCCTTACATTTAATACTGCGACCTTCTCATGTTTCTTTAGCTAAAACCATAAAACAGCTTCTTTAAACCTAAAAAATGACCAAAACTTTACAATTTAACCAAAATTTTTAGATATGCTAAAAGTTTCTGGATAGAAGTTTCCTTCATACTAGTATCCAAAGAAATCCTACCAAACCTCTCTTACATTAGCTTCTATATATTTGGTAAAGCTTAAAGGAACGTTTAAGAATTTATCAGTAGACAATTAGCGCATAAGCACTCCTAAGCTTTATCTATCAACACCTTCGTTATCAAAGAAGAACTCTCTTGATTTCTTTGATGATAACAAAGTCTAGTGGAGAAAATGAATCAAAACTCTTCTCTCTACTATTACACAATCCTTATTTATAGATAACTCACGTCCAAATCTCAAGTAGGATTATTTCCAATCATCACTCATTTTCGCACTCTTCTACTAAGTAATCATATCATACGAGGCTCTCCAAGTGTCCTAATTACTGACATGTTGCCTCTACTTAGATGCTAGGTGACTTAAATGTATCCCACAAGCTATCACACTTACTTTAGTAACGACACTAAAAGCACAAGTAGTGATCTTATAGTGGTAAAGTCTGCCTAGTAAGGTCCTTGCCCTAAATACGATCTCACCATCACTTAGAATGGTATTCTGCAGTATTGGTGAAGTTCTCCGCCACAAAGTTACCAACCTTATCTAGTTTAAGTATCGTAACTTAGGCGGTCTTTGCCAGCGTAGTCTTCCGAATCGGTCGGGCTCGTCAAACCAGGGTGTGACATTCAAATACACTCGAGAAGCTTATTCTCAAGAAATTTAAGTCTAATTTATATGTTTTTGTTGATTTTTAGTTTCAAGCCTTAATAAACATTTTTGCTTAGTTTTGCTTTTTTGAGACAATTGGCCAAATAGTGTCATGAGAAGCCTAAGAATGTGATTTGGTTGGTGTAGGGAGAAGATAATGGTCCAAATTCAAGGGAAATATCACTTATAATGGGTGTCATGACACCGATTCCATGGAAGTCACAACACCTAGACCTTTCATCTTGAGGACGCAAAACTTCAACACAAAATCACCCTAGAGCATACGGTCGTGGGAGTTGTGATATTGAGGGATGGATGTTACAACACTAAACCATCATAGCGATACTAAGCCCTCGAAGTTGTGATATCCCTAAAGGTGTTGAAGTGGAGAAATTTAGGCTAACTGTAGTGATGTCGCAACACTGAAGAGTGGGTGTCGCAACACCGAGGCCCCAAAATGATGCGATTTCCTAAGCTGCCCAACATCAACTTGTTTCACCTTGATAAGAATTGATTTAGCCTTGGTGTGCAAAATCACATCATAAAGCTACATAAGTTACCTACTGTTTTGGGTGTCGTGACACTATTTCTTGACAGGTGAAGAACTACAAGGGTAATTTTGTGTCAAAAAAAGCTTAAGTTTTTTTTTTCATTTAAGGGCATAATGGTTAATGTTAGGTTAAATGTTAATAGACTATAAATACTATTTTATAAGCTTTTGGAAATAGATTTTGTTGGTTGATCATTTTGTTCTTTATTTTTCATATTTCTAAGCTTAGGTTTTCATTTCATTTCATTTCTTTTATGTTCTTTCTTTTTTCTTTTCTTTTTCTTTTTATTGTAGTATTTTATTTAAATTTGTACTAATAACTTCTGACTCAATTAGATTAGTAATTGATTAACTTGTAATTAAAATGATAAACACATTTACCAATTTGACAATCTCTTGGGTTCGATCTTTGAAATACTTGAATGTTCCATTGTAACACTATAAATATTACAGCTGACCTGTCACACTTGCAGCAAAACCGATAGATATTTAAGTATAATAGTGTTGATTCATAGCCTCAATGTACGCACGTCGGAGTACGATCACACATGTTGTAGCACTAATTCCTTCCACATTTGCTTCTCAACAAGATTAAATCATAAGCTATGTCATTAAAAAGTCAAAATGGCAACTCAAAAACTTTGAGTACACCAAAATTGCCGTTCTATCTATTGTTCGAACATGAAATGAAACAAGAGAAGCAGTCAAAGTTCCAATACAATAAAGTAAATAAATTAAAACCAAATTAAAGATAATGATATAAACATATAAAGTAGAAAAGGACCTGATTGTAAACATTAAATTTGAAGGAAGTCTTAAAAAGCAACTATTCCCAAATTAAAAAAGTTGAAAACCTTGAGGAATGGATATTTAATTTTATTTTTAATAATTTTCCATTTCAATAAAACCATTCACCAAGCGAAACTTCAAGACGTGCGGATTGTATAATCCAAGACGTGGGATAGGTATTAGAGCTAGAGTTCGAAGGTATCATTGAAAGATGTTGAAAGAAACTTCCAAACATGTTGAGCTAATTGAGACCTGTGGGAGGGCCAAGAAAGCTAATTATTCGAGGGACATAGTGTCGGCTTTGGAGAATCGAATCATCACTCTCGAGGAGTTCGTGTTGGATTTCAAAGAGAGGATCGATGATGTCAATGATAGGATCACCGGTGGGTTGCAATCTATGAAGGAGCAGCTCAGAGATTATGTGTTGGAATCTTTCGAAAAGTTGACTAGTTGGAATGATGCCTTCGAGGCTATGCTGACAGCCTTGAAAGAGGAGATTGTGGAGCTCAAGGGTGAACTCACAATCTACAAGGCTACTTTGGGCAATAGAGGGTTAGCTGCTGTAGCACCCAGGCCCAGTGTGGATGTTCCCAAGTTCAAGGGAACAAGGCCCGCGAGAGGTGTGGACAACTTTCTGTGAAGAATTGAGCAATACTTCCATGCCAAAGGCATCACAAACAATGCCACTGAGGTAATTACTACTGTTATGTATTTGACTGATGTTGCTTTGTTGTGGGGGCATCGTAGGTCCACAGATGTGAGACATGGTGGGACCAAAATTGGGACTTGGCAGGAGTTCTAAATTGAGTTCAAAGTACAATTTTATCCAGAGTATGTCGAGGATAAGGCTCGGGCAAAATTACGTCAGCTTACGCAACAAGGCACTGTGAGGAAGTATGTGCGGAAGTTTAGTGAACTCATGCTTTAGATCTCATATATGGGTGAGAAAGAGGCGTTCTTTTCATTCATGGATGGGTTGAAACCATGGACAAAACAAGAGTTGCAATGCTGAGGAGTCCAAGAGCTTACCAAGGCCATGACCGTAGCAGAATCGCTTGCCGAGTTTGGTGGGAAGAAAGACAAGCCTGAGTCTTTCACCCAAATTCAAACCAAAGGGTAATGGTGGGGGAGACAAAGACAAGCCTGCTAAGAGTAACAATGGTAAGAAGCCTTGGGATAAAAAAAAGAATAGGTCTTTAAGTTGTTTCCATTGTAACGATCCACATATGATCAATGACTTTCCAAAGAAGGCCGCACTTTCTATTTTGAGAGAAAAGGAGGAGACAGATAAGGCGGACAATAATCTTGGTTCGATACCAAGGGTTGTCGAAGATAAGATGAGTCATGGGCTGATGTTTGTAAACAACATGTGCTGGTAGATAATTGAATGCACTTGTCGACATAGGTGCATCTGATTTGTTCATGTCTAAAGAGGTTTATCGTAAAATTAATCTCAAGATCAAAAATGAGTCGGGTTAGATCAAGAGAGTGAACTCAGAAAGTGTTCCAATCAAGGGGCTTGCAAAGGGAGTGGATCTCCAACTTGGCGATTGGACCGGTAAGGCATCCATTAAGGTAATACCACTTAATGACTATGATTTAATGGTTGGATTAAGTTTCCTTGACCAGGTTAATGCATATATTGTTCCTTCTAGTAATTACGTGGTGATATCGGATTCGAACCATTAATGCATGGTGAGAATGACAATGAAAGAAAGCTTAGAGGGAAAAACACTGTCGGCAATCCAATTTGCTAAATGGGTATGAAGAGATAAAGTGTCCTACTTAGCCACCTTGAAGGTAGACAAGGCCGTTAAGTTCGTTGGTAAGATACCAAAGGAAGTGGGCTAGTTATTACAGTTTTTTCAAGATGTGATGCCTATTGAATTGCCCAAGAAGTTGCCACCAAAGAGGGAGGTGGACAACAGGATCGAGTTAGTGCCCAACATGGAGCTTCCAGTAAGGGCCCTATATCGTATGTCTCTACCAGAATTAGAAGAGCTGCGAAAAAAATTGAAAGAGCTTTTAGATGCAGGATTCATTAGGCTATCTAAATCTTCATACGGTGCATCAGTGTTGTTTCAAAAGAAACATGATGGGTCATTGAAGATGTGCATCAATTTTCGGGCCTTAAACAAGATTACTGTGAAGAAAATGTACCATATTCCCCTTATTAGGGATTTGTTTAATCAGCTTGGTAGTGCGAGATGGTTTACCAAGTTAGATTTGAGATCAAGGTACCATCAAGCTCTAGTAGCCGAGGGGGATGAGCCAAAGACAGCTTGTGTGACAAGGTATGGTTCGTATGAGTTCCTTGTGATGCCCTTCGCACTCACGAATGCCCCAGCTACACTCTGCATACTAATGAATAAGGTACTTCAACCTTTCTTAGATTGTTTTGTGGTTGTTTACCTTGATGATATTGTGGTGTACAGTATGTCGCTCAAGGAGCGTGTGGAACATTTAAGGGAGGTGTTTCAAACTTTGAGGGAAAATGGGTTGTTCTTTAAAGAGGAGAAGTTTTCATTTGCCCAACAAGAGGTGCCATTTCTAGGCCACATTATAGGAGGTGGCAAGATCCGGATGGATAAGAGCAAAATTTGAGCCATTGCTGAGTGGGAGTCACCAACCAAGGTGATGGACATTCCTTGGGTTGGCGAATTACTATCGGCACTTCATCCAAGGCTACTCTAAAATTACCGCACCCTTAATGGACATGTTGAAAAAGGGTAAGGTATGTGATTGGGATTCGCAATGTGAGAAGGCCTTTAACAAATTGAAGAAAGTAATGATGAAGGATCCCATACTTGCTTTTTCAAATTATTCAAAGTCATATGAGGTATGAATGGATGTATCAGATTATGCCATTGGGGGAGTACTGATGCAAGATGGGCATCCTATTGCTTTCGAGAGCCAAAAGCTTAATGACACGGAGCAGAGGTATACAGTCCGAGAAAAGGAGATGACCGCTGTGGTACATTGCTTGCATACATGGTGGCATTATTTACTAGTTTCCAAGTTCATGGTCTTTACCGATAATCTTGCCAATAGTTATTTTCTAACCCAGAAAAAGTTGTCTCCCAAACAAGCTCATTGGCAGGTTTTCCTAGCTAAGTTTGATTTCATGATGGAATATAAGCTTGGGAGTGCCAACATTGTGGCTGATGCACTTAGCCGAAAGATGGAATTCGCAGCAATCGGCCAACCTGATGTTTCCTTATTGGAGTAGATTCGAGAGGGATTGTCCTATGATCTCACAGCGAAAAACTTGATCGAGCTTGCAAAGGAGAGGAAAACGAGGAGATTTTGGCTAGAGGGGAGTTGTTATACACTCATGGGTACCCTATTTATATGCCGCATTATGGGAACTGCGCAAGGAAGTCATGAAGGAGTGTCATGACTCGAGATGGGCGAGTCATCCAAGAATGCGCACCTTGGCCCTTTTGGAGGATCAGTATTATTAGCCTCACATGGGTGATGATATGGAGACCTATGTGAAAAATTGTCTAGTATGCCAACAAGACAAAGTTGAGTTAAAGACTCCGGCCAGTTTGTTACAACCTTTGTCCATTCCAAAAAGACCATGGGAGAGTGTATCCATGGATTTTATTATTGGTTTGCCTAAGTCTGATGGGTTTGCAAGTATTCTTGTTGTGGTGGACAGGTTTTTGAAGTATGCAACATTCATTCCAGCTATTAAGGAGTGCCCTACTGAGGAGGTAGCTCGTTTGTTCCTTAGACATGTGGTGAAATTTTAGGGAGTGCCACTGTCTATCATCAGTGATCGAGACAAGTGATTCACGGGCCGGTTCTAGATGGAGTTAAAGTCGATGGGCTCAAACTTGAACTTTTTCACTAGCATGCATCCGCAAACCTATTAGCAAACCGAACGAGTGAATATGTTGTTGGATGTGGCCCAATTTTCATACAACTTGAGGTGAAGTGGGTCCACGATTTAAAGTCCGTGCGAAATAGTGACGGGACAACAACCACTCATACCCAATGTTGTTGTGACCTGTTATATAGGACCGAATCCAATAGCTTACCGATTTGTGAAGGATTGGAAAGAGAAGGATGACTTGGCTAGAGCTTCTCTACACAAGGCAAGCAAGCGCAACAAGAAGTAGGTGAATCAGAATTTGAGAGATGTGCAATTTCAGGTGGGTGATTCAGTTCTTGCTAAACTGTAGTTGATTTTGAGACATAATGGTTTGCACAAGGGGCTTGTGCGACAGTATGAGGGACCCTTTCGAGTTGTGAAGACAGTAGGCAAGGTGGCCTAAAAGCTTGAGTTGCCAGCAAAGCTCAAAGTCCACCTAGTATTTCACGTGATCATGCTTCAGTCATTCCATAAGGATCATGAGGATTCAAACTGAGGCAAGTTCGAACGAGCACCGATGGGGGTATAGGTCTCTTATGATTGTAAAGTTGAAAGCATCAAGGTAGACTGTGTGATTAGACGAAAGTACTATTGGCCGCGGAATGAATACTTAGTTTGATGGAAGGGACTTCCCGACAGTGAAGTGAGTTGGGAACCTGCCAAGGCATTGTGACAGTTCCAAGGAAAGATAAACCAGTTTCACGAGGAGGACGCGATGAGGGCATCGCTAGAACAGGTAGGGGAGAATGTCATGGGTTGCGCATGGGAGCCCGCAACCATGGCACACTTGTGTGTACCATCACGTTCAAAAGAGGTGATTTGGCCCAATCGGACTGGCCCGTTGCTTGGAGAGAGTGAAGGCCCACCTACTAGGCTTGGCAAATATGGAAATTAATCTTTAAAGATATGTAGTCCTAGATATGATATGTAATCTTTAGAAGATACGATTCTATAATCTTAGAGATTTGATCTTATAGATAGCTTTTTATCTCAGCCATTGATGTACTTTGATCTATACCGTTGATTTTGGGGAGGCTCAACTATAAATAGAGGTCTCTTCCCTCATTGTAATTCATTCAGTGATTAATAAAACTTTGAGAGCATTCACTCAAACTTTCTCTCTAAAGTGTTCTTGCTTTTCTATGGCTTTGTTCATCTTTCAGGTTCTTTCAATTTTC
>JABEZY010272838.1:0-12337 GCA_013467495.1 Gossypium gossypioides
AACTTGACATTTACTTGTCACTTTATTACTTGTTGCGATTGTGTACACTTGCACATTTTCGTCGTTCCACCTTTTTACAGTCCAGTTGTGCTGGCTACGAGCCAGTTTTGAAGAGATCCCGCGAAGGAGATTTGTAAATGAGGTGCAAAGGAATTTCTTTAGGATAAAAGTGATGACCCCGCGATAGCAAAACAATGGTTATCACGCGCTTGTAAGGTAATTAATGAGTTAAAGTACATGCTGATGGATAGCCTCTTGTGTGCAGTCTCCTTGCTAGAAGGGGATGCTTATCAATGGTGGGAAACGCTGATAAGTGTGACCCCTTTATGATCGGATAAACTAGGAATTCTTTCTAGTGAAATTTAGAGAAAAGTATGTGAACCAAATATATGTTAAACAAACGAAGGAGTTTTTATATCTCAAGCAAGGATGAATGTCAATGATAGAATATGTACGAGAGTTTGTTAGACTTAGCCCGCTATACAAGAGATATGTTTCAAACTAAGAAAGTCTTATGTATGAAGTTTGAATGGGCTTTAAGGGATGAAATTCGTGCCTTGATGGCAATATCAGAATGTTAGAGTTTAGTGGCTAGAGCCTAGAAAATGGAGATGATTTTTCAAGAAAATAATAGAAAGCATGACAAAGAAAGAATGAAACATGAAATTTTTGGTCCATCACCCTCGACGAATTTCAAGAAACCCAAAGATGTGAAGGATTTTTCCTACAAGCTAGCAAGAGATTCTCAGATGATGGGAGTTAGCCAGAATAGTGATGAGTGTCACACTACATCTATGGCCAGTTCTGGTAAATAAAAAAGGATGAAGGCTCATGTCTGTAATACTTGTGAAAGAAAGCATGTGGGAATTTTTTTTAATGCGTCGAAGGTCTGTTACGAGTGCGAGTCGCCTGACCATTTGGTGCAAGATTACCCAATAAGGGTTGAAAGTCAACCTAAACGATCAACCCCAGCAATTAGCAAATATCAACATGATACAAGAACAAAGGCCGTTGTGCAGTCAAAATCTATTCCGGGAACTCCAAGTAGAATTTTTACTAAGACAAACTCAAGAGCTTGCGATATGAGAACCCAATAGGATGATGTATCTAATAGTAAAAATTTCAAGGGCAAAATTGCTTTTTAGGGTGGAAGAGTTGTAACACCCTGCACGGTGTAGTCTTACTTTGTAGTTTCTGTGGAAGGATAGTTAGATAAGTAAATGTCGGAGAAGGTTGATTTGTGGCTTATTCTTCAGGTTATATAGTGTTGATTGTAGTGTTATGATTGGCTCATTTTTTAGCTATCTCGATAAGTCTGTAAAGATGTGGTATAAGGTTCGTCTCTTGGCGAAGTGTAAACTATTGGATTATACATCTTAGCGTGGTCGGTGTGGAGAACCTGCCAATCAGTGGATTCTCTTGGCGAACCTTGTGTTGACGGACCCTACTGTTAGTATCCACTAATGGGGGATTGTTAGGTCATGGACCCGATAGTTTTCTTTATGAGCATGTGGGTATGTTGTTAAGTTTTAGTTGGTTTCTTGTTAAGATCAAATTGGAAATTAACTAGAGTAAAAGGATGTTTAAGGTAGGATTTATCTAGAAATTATTATGTCGACCACCAAAGGGTGCTGAGTCAGCCCTGCATGGTTAGCCACGTGTAGGGTTATTGTGAGAGTCGTATGGGCTATAAATAAGAGTGTGGCTGATGTAGTGGGGATTCTTCTTTTTTTCTTTCTTCTGCCTTGTCTTATTCATGTACCCCGAGAAGAGGGAATAACCTCATCGAAAAAGAACCAGCGAGTCCCCGAATAACAAGTAGAGGTCATCGAGTGTAGTGAAACACTTTTGGTGTAACTAATAACTCTTGAAAAGAGTTATATTTCATGCCTTTAGACCTATCTAATTGCTTGTACTTTGGTACATTTAGTGGCATTTTAGGATATTTCATTAGTATTTTTATCATTGCATTAGGAGTTGGGATTGTGTTTAAATGCTAGGTACTTTCAATTGCGTGTGGAAGGGTTGTGTTTGGTGGTTTGGAATGAGTAGAATGTGGAGGAAGAAATAAAGGAATGAAGGTTTGTAGGGGTAAAAGGCTAACAATTTGCCACCTTGTATGCTGTGGCAATTCCAGGAAGATGATCGATTCAACACTCAACGGATACCAGTCTCTACCCAACTCTACTTGTTCCCAAAAAATCTGCCTAAAAAATAGGAGAAGATATCGTGGGCTGTTGGATTTACCCTAGGAAGAAAAGCTTATAAAAATCCAATGGAGGAAACCCTAAGATGGGGTGATCTATAGGCAAAAATAGAGGGTAGCAGTTGAGTAGAGACGGAAAGAGGAAACCAGAGACAGTCCCTCTCAGCCACCACAAGACACTGTGCTGCTGGATTGTGGATTGGTTTGGCGAAAGCCATTTTCCCAAAGTTCTTCCATTATTTCTTAATTTGTTCTCATGTGAATTGATTTGATTGAAACTATGTTGGATGATATTTTAGTTTTGAATTTTACTTGCCAACCCATTAACTAAATCTCATAGGGTTGGGATTACATGATGAAACCTTTTTTTTCTTTAATGGTTGAAGCATATATCTAAATTAATTTACTGTTTCATTCAATTGTTTTTATTTCTAAATTGCATGCGTGCAATCCTTAGACATAGACAACTGTGCAGCATGCTCATAAACTAATCTAATTCTGAAAAGGTTGGATTAGTTGGACTAAATTGAATGATATGAGCAAGTACTCGACCGCTACTTGTAGTAGACTCTAGACATAGAGCAACGTTCATATGGAAAGAAAACAAAATAGTTTAGGATACCATGCGAAAGGCTTATAGACATATATCCCTTGAGGCAAGGTAACTTGAGCTTTTGCTCTCGAATGAAGCAAACCACTTTAGAACTCTTCTGAGCAATAGATTGAGTATGACTTTTTTGAGGCATTATTGATAGGAAGAGGAGATTCTTAGTAATCCCGACCTTTCAAATCAACATCGTAAATCCTCTATCCTTTGCCTAGCATCTTGCCAGCATATATTTAATTGTTTACTTGTTTGTTACATATTATACTTGTAGTTATTCTTGTAATTGCCATTGCATTTTTACTCTTACCTTGCCTAAGAATTTTCCAGTATTAGGCAGTACACATTTAGCACAAATTTTTATCCCTCTAAATTACCACTGCATACTTATCTTTGTTTGCCATAGCAGTAATCATAATTCGTTATAATAACTTGATCACTTTTATACCTAATCTGATTCTTGTGGAGACGATCTTACTTATCACTTTATTACTTGATCCGACATGTATACTAGCACAATTTGCATATCATATTCACATGCGACACTAACCAGCTTCTTTGAGATCTTCTATGAGTATGTAATTTGTGTGAGTTTTTTGTAAGTCTACTTTGAATCCCTATATATTGTTAGATTTTGAGCTATCATAGTTAAGGTTTATGAATTCAGGTGAAACTGTCTCATTTGAACGTGGTAAATTGTTGCATGTAACCATCTGCATATGCATGTAAGTGATCAGAAATAAATATGACTTCCTTAGGGTGCAAACTCGATATTCAGATATTCTGGGCCATTGTTAGGCTTTGTTAGCTACTAACCAGATTGGCGTATGTGTTGGGTAACTGGTAGGGCATGTTAGTTTCTAACCAGCCTGGCGTTATGGGTGATGTCATCGGTAAGGCATGTTAGTTGTTAACCATGGAAAGAAGCCATGATCTTGTGAAAAAACACTCATATGTTCAAAATAACATGAACTAAGACCTATGTTAATTACGGGATCCAAGGTTAGCACAAGTAAGGGCGTGGAAAAGAGTAAGAAAATGTGAACACTGATATGTTGCACGAGGTGCATGTTATGAAAATGTGAATCTAGACTTGTTGCATGTAATGCATGTTATGTATATTCGAAGTGAGGTATGAGACCGCATAAAAAATGTTGATTGTGTAGTTTCATTGCATGGTATTATTGCATGATGAGTATTAAGTTTTGATCTTATGTAATATGCTTTGGATGGAACATATCTATTAGTTGTAGTGCTTGCGTATCTTATCCGCCAAAGGAGAGTTATACTCAGTAGGTGTATAGATACTAGTTAACCAGTGTGTTTGGGATGATAGAGTAAATGATGGTAACATTTGTTTCCATTTAGGTGAAGTAACTGTTCTATTCATGGAATGAAATTATTCTCTAGGAAATTAGTTGCGAACTGTATTCAACAAATAATAGAGTCCGCCAGGGGATACTATCTACAAGAGATAGGTATCCGTCATTATTGTGTGTAAGAGTATTTACAACTAAATGTTTCTATGAGAAGCCTTCTATCTTATTATTATTTAAAAATAAATATGTTGAGTTACCCCTGTTGTTGGAATCAGACTAGAAGGTTAAGCATGCTTAGTTCTAGAGCTCACTAAGTTCTTTCGAACTTATCCCTTTCTTTCCCTTTTTCCAAGTATTACCAAGGCGTTGAGGGCTTGTGGAAAGGACTCATTCAAAAAATAGCAGCCTCTATTGTGAGCCTTGTATATGTTTATTTTGTAACATGCATATACTTTCATTTTGGGTGGGTGGCATGTAGTTCTGTTTTGTAACCAACTTTATAATAATTTACATCTTTCACTTTATCTTTATTTTATGAGAATTGTCACTTATTCCAAAGATATATGCTAAGTTTAAATGAGTAAAATTTTATTAGACCATCTTTAAATGTATACGCAAAACTATTTTGAATGATGCTTGACTGCTAGTGATGAACTAGAAACTTTTACATATGAAAAAGCTAGTTTTTTGTTTTGTTTTGTGTAAATATGTCAACATTTATAAGGCTTCCGCTGAAAATTTTTTTTCAATTATGTTTTATTTTACATGGCGTATCATTGATTTGATTGTTATGTCATTCAAAATTTTGGGTTAACACCCCAATTCAGAAAGTATAAGTTGAAACCTCAATAAAAAATAGTGAATCAAATTTAAGCTTACTTTTAGTTTAACACCTCAGCCCGCTACTTAGGGGTTGAAGTGTTACATATCCAAACTCAAAGAAGACCCCTAAGTTTGAAATTGAACCATCCTAAGCCTCAAAACGTTACAAGCCTAGAAGACCTTTGGGACCTGAATAATCCACCAACACAATAATTCATAAATAGCTTGCATTTGTTTGAACAAATATGACCAATTCTTTTTAAATATCTATAAGCGATCCGCATAATTTATTTTGATGGATAACACTTGTACATATGTTCATTTCCTTTGCCTCTACATCTATTGAAATTTTAACTTAGTGAACTAACTGTGTTTGCATTAGGAATAAACAAGATAGCTAGATATCACTCTTAAGTTGCATGTGAGGTAGTTCTTGTACGAGTTGATGGATAACACTTGTACATATGTTCATTTCCATTGCCTCTACATCTATTGACATTTTAACTTAGTGAACTAACTATGTTTGCATTAGGAATAAACAAGATAGCTAGATATCACACTTAAGTTTCATGTGAGGTAGTTCTTCTTCTCTTTATTCCTCATTTTAAACAACTTCTTCTTCAGCAACAACTTCCTCTTCTACAATAGCAACTTCTTTTTCAACAACAGTGTCCTCTTGATCAGCAAAAATACCATCCTCAAATAAGCTATCAATCTTTCACAGGCATTCGTCAATGTCCCTGGATTCCTCTTCTTTCTAAGTATCAAAAACCTGTACAATGGGTGGGGATGCCATCGATATATCTTGGTCTTCTAAGTCGTCATTCGAGGAAGAGAGGTCATAATTTCGAATGATTGGTGGAAACACAGGGAATTCTGATAGTGGGGATGGGCTCAGTTGGCCTAATGTGGCTACAATAGAACTATTCCAGGCTCTGTTATAAGCATAAAAAAATTTCTGGGATTTCTCCATGTCTTCAATTGTAGCGACAAGCCTAATCTACCTATTGTTGATGGAATTCATCATTTTTTCGACATCCTTCAGTTTGTTCCATAATGGTGTCTTTGTATTTAGGTTTGTTCCTTTGCTGTTGGCTTTGGCTTTACCCTTTCTTATCTTACTGGTTTTCACCTCCTTTATTATCGGTGTCCTTTCCACGAGTCATTCTTTCTACGGAGGCTTCATTGATTGGGCCCTTATTTTCTAAGATTTCCTCACCAGCACGGGGCACGATTCCTCTTTGCTGGCACAATAACATCACCAATTATGGGAAAACCAATATCCAATCTACCTTGCGGCACAGTCAGCTATTTCTTGGTAAAGTATTGCGCCTACATCAATTTTTCTACCTTTGATGAGAGAATGCATCAGACACATTCTATCAAGGGTGAATGTGGTGCTGTGAGTAGAGGGCTTGAGTCTACAATTGACAAAATGAAACCAAGTTTTGCCTTGCAACGTTAGGAAGCGACGGTGCATCATATAGTTCTTTTGATGGGAACCCGTCCACACTGCTCCTTCAACACATAAGTCCCTTACCAACAGGTCTCATTTTTCATCTATGATGTCATCAATAAACTCAGAGTGTTCGTCAACATTGGCTTTGGTGTTGTACAGCTCGTTGATGGTTGCAGTTTCCCATGATATTAAACCTTCTTGAACGAACATGAACTCTTAACTCATTATTGTAGAGATTAGCATAAAACTCACGTACCAGTGAAGGCGAGTAGCTTCCAAGATGGGTACAAAAGTTTTCCCATTTTAATTTCGAGATGGTTTTGGAGATTTGTTTACCCAAGTCTTGTTCTGGTGAACGGGAAATGCCTTGCTTGGGATGGAAGTTTTGCTTCAATATGTTGTCATGAAATCGTTCATTTTTCGTTTTATTCAAAAAGATTACTGGCTCATTTATCTGCACTGGCCTGGAGGATTCTGATTCATGGACTATGGTAGCAGATGACGCATGTTCTCCAGTAGATTTGGTGGCTTTCTTAACCGAGCCTCTTGGTTTGGCCATCTTTTGTTTAGGGAGAACGGTTTAAAGGTAAAAAGATATGATTTTGAGAAGAGAAAGGAAATAAAAATGGTTGCTTGAATGTGTTACAGTCGATATAGTGGGGGAGAATTTATAGTGAGTGAAAGAGGAAGATGGGGAGGTATGTTGTTTTGTGGAGAGATATAGGGCTGGCAGGAAAGGTTGTGTCCAATAGAAATTGTGCCCGCTTAAAATGATCAAACGAATGAGTGAGTTTTGGTCCAACGGTGGAATCTGAATTTCTCTGAATTCTGATGGTTTATTAAATGGTAGTATATATTTATGGAATGCGTTGACAGTAAGATTTCAATGTGTCAACAAACTTTAACAAAACATAAATAAAATAAACTAAAATCAAGGATTACTAATTAAAAAAGTAAAACTTTTTGACCAATTTAACGGTCTCTGCCTGCTTTTGATAACAGTTGCCAAAATAGTGTTTCAGCCTTTGTCCATTTACTTTGAATTGGTGTCCATCACGTAAATCTCGAATTGTGACTACACCATGAGGAAATATATCGACAACTTCAAAAAGTCCATTCCAACTTGAACGCAATTTACCTGGGTGCAATTTAGGTCGAGAATTGAATAATAAAACCTATTGACCCGCGATAAATTGTTGCTATAAATTGCAGCGTTTTCATAATCATTTCTCCTAATCTTCTCTAGTTCAGTGATATCCAATAGTCTTTTCTTTCCAGCCGCTGCATAGTCCAAGTTCACTTGTTTAATTGCCCACATTACTTTGTGTTCCAGTTCGACTAGCAAGTGACATGCTTTCCCAAAAACCAATTGATACGATGGCATCCCTAATAGAGTTTTGTATACTATCCACAATGCCCATAAAGCGTCATCTAATCGGAAAGACCAATATTTCCTCGAAGGGTTTACAACCTTCTCAAAAATGTTCTTTATTTGTCAATTCGATACTTTGGTTTGTCCATTGGTTTGCGGATGATAAGTAGTAGTCATTCTGTGATTAACTCCATATCTTTTCAGCGTGGTTGCCACTTGGTTGCAATGAAAGTGTGTACCCTGATCACTAAACAATGCATTTGGTTTGCCAAAGCGGGTGAGTATATGCTTGTGAAAAAAATTTTGCACTGTCTTTGCATCATACTTTGGGACTGCAAAAGCTTCCACTCACTTTGAGACATAGCCAACAGCTACTAATATATAAAGATTTCCAAATGAGCTCGAAAACGGTCCCATAAAATCCATACCCCAAACATCAAATAATTCAACCTCCATAATTAGCTGCTACAACATTTCATTGCATCGGGATATAGAACCGGTGTGCTGACACCTATCGCATTGATTCACAAAATTATGGGTGTCTTTGAATAATGTTAGCTAGTAGAATCTTGATTGGAGAACTTTAGCAGCAGTTCTCATACCACCAAAATGACCTCCATAAGGAGCATCATGACAACGCTTTAGGATTAAAAGCATCTTCTCTTCTGGAACACAACGTCGAATGATGTTGTCGTTGCATACCTTAAATAAATATGGCTCGTTCCAATGATACTTCACAATGTCACAAAGAAATATTTCTTTTTTATAGCATTTGACACCCAATAGGAGTTTTCCACACACTAGATAATTAACAAAATCTGCATACCAAGGAGTTGCATCGACAGCAAACAACTTCTCATCGAGAAATGCGTCGACAATTTGAAGTATGTTTCCGTCTTCGCTGTAAAATTCCAATCTAGACAGATGGTCTGCAACTTGATTCTCTGAACCCTTACGATCTTTTCTCTCGATGTCAAATTCTTGCAACAGTAATATCCACTGTATCAATCTTGGTTTGGCATCCTTTTTCGCAAAGAGATATCTCAACACCGAGTGATCAGTGAATACAATAACCTTTGCATCGACAAGATAGGAACAAAACTTGTCGAAAGCAAAGACTATAGCCAGCAATTCTTTCTCGGTGGTGGTATAATTGAATTGATCCTCTGTAAGTGTATTGCTAGCATAATATATGGTGTGAAATATTATTCCCTTTCGTTGTCCTAGAACCGCACCCACAGCAAAGTCGCTTACATCACATATAACTTCAAAAGGTTGTGACCAATCTGGTGTAATGACAATGGATGCATTCACTTGCTTCTTTTTTAATTGAATAAAGGAATCTAGACATGCATTGTCAAAGAATAATTTTCAATTCTGTTACAGCAATAAGCATAAGGGTTTTGCAATTTTCAAAAAATCTCTAATAAACATTCGGTAATACCCCGCATGTCCCAGAAAACTGCGAATACCCCTCACATTTGTTGGTGGAGGTAATTTCTCATTGATTTCCACATTAACTTTGTCTACTTGAATGCCTTAACTAGAGATGCGGTGTCCTAAAAAATACCTTCAGTTGTCATGAAATGACATTTTTCCCAATTCAGAACAAGATGTGTGTCCTCACATCGCTTTAACACTTTATCCAAATTGTCAGCGTAATGATCAAAATCATTCCTATAGACTGAGAAATCATTCATAAAAGCCTCTAAAAAATATTCAATCATATCTGAGAATATTGCCATCATGCACCTTTGAAATGTGGCTGGTACATTGCAAAGACTAAAAGGCATACAGCGAAAAGTGAAAGTACCAAAGGGGTAGGTGAAGGTTGTTTTCTCTTGATCCTCCGAGGCAATAGCAATTTGATTGTACCCAGAATAGCCATCTAAAAAGTAATAATAGGCCTTTTCCAGCAAGCCGCTCCAGCATTTGGTCGATGAAAGGAAGCGAGAAATGATCCTTCTTTGTGGCTGTATTCAATTTGCGATAATCCATACAAACTCGCCATTCCATAGGAATACGTGTAGGAATTAATTCGTCCTTATCGTTGTGAACCACAGTGATGCCACTCTTTTTAGGCACGCATTGCACTGGACTTACCCAATTGCTATCAGAAATCAGGTAAATAATTACAGCATCAAGCCATTTTATGATTTCCTTCTTGACAACTTCTTTCATCTTCTCGTTTAATCTTCTTTTTTGTTCAATCGATTGTTTGTCGTCATCTTCCAACTTGATCTTCTACATGCAAAAAGAAGGACTAATACCTTGAATATAGGTAATACTCCAAGCAATAGCTCGTTTTTGTAGCTTGAGAAAATAGACTAATTTCTCTTCATGAGGTACATCCAATGCTGTGGAGACAATAACTGGGAGAGTAATGTGATCACCTAGAAAGACATATTTAAGATAAGGAGGTAGTGGTTTCAATTCCAGAGTAGGAGCTTCTTCAATAAATGGTTTGAAAACTGGGGTTGTTCTGTTGGCTAGGTCTAAAGATTCAATCTACCATCCATGCTTGAGTTTAAGATTATTAGCTTCAACTGTACAGTCACAATCGTCTAAGGATTCAGTATCAGATGTCACTGCAAACTCTTCAGAAAGTGTTGTGCTTTGGTCATTAAATTCTTCCTCAATTAGATCATCTAGCACATCAACAATATGGTATTCTTCTTTGTCCTTGCATTAAACAAATTCAAAAACACTGAAGGTGACTTGCTCATCATTAAGTCACATGGTTAGTTCACCTTTATCAACATCAATGAAAGTTCGGCCATGGCTAAAAATGGTCGTCCCAAGATTATGGGACCCTCATTGTCTGTCTCACACTCAAGTATGATAAAATCAGCCGGAACAACGAATTTATCCAAGCGAACTAAGACATCTTTTATTTGCCCTTCAGGTTGAGCTAAGGATCGATCGGCTAGTTGTAATGTCACTGTAGTAGATTTCATGTGACCAACTCCCAACTTTCTGAAAGTAGATAGTGGCATTAGGTTAATGCTAGCTCCCAAGTCGCATAAAGCCTTACCCAAATAATGATTGCCAATTGAACATGGGATGGTAAAACTCCTAGAATCTTTCAATTTTGAGGGCAACTTGTTTGTCAAAACAGCATTACAGCCTTCTGTGAGTGCAATAGTTTCAATATCAATGAGCTTCTTCTTGGACAAGAGGTCTTTCATAAATTTCTCATAACTCGGAATTTGTGCCAGAGCATCCACTAAAGGAATGTTGATCTGCAGTTGCTTCAATGTGTCCAAAACTGCTGATATTGTTTGTCATGCTCATTCTTTCTGAATCTTTGTGGGAAGGGTAAAGGTAGAGATGTATCAGCTTTCGCCGACATCTTTGATTCCATCGATAGTTTTGAAGGTCTGACATTAGGCATATGAGTGACAATTTGTGGAACTTCTTTGTCTGATGCATCGACAAACTCTTTAAATTCAACCTTCTCATCAGTGATCACTCCATCCGTATCTTGAGGTACTATAGTAGAGTCTAGAGACAGTTCGTCAGTTTTTTTACCACTCTTGAGAGTGATAACCTTACAATGTTCCTTCCCCCTCGAGATAAGATTTTTCGTGTCACTAGGTAATGAGCCTGGAGGTCGAGTATTCATATTTGAAGTAAGTTGTCCTAATTATGCTTCCAATGCTCGAATGGAAGATGAATTCCCTTGTACGATAGCTTCCGTGTGCGAGTAATATGCCCCCGCATTAACGCCTCAAGAGTTGTTAATGGGTCAGAAATAGAAGCTTGAGTGTACAGTTGCTATCGAAGTCCTTGAACATGTTAATTTGGTATTGAAGAGTGTTGTGGCGGCATCAGATTTTGGTGTGGATGTGGCTGGCCTTGTTGTGGATACATCTGAGTGTGTTGATTGTAGTTCTGTTGCTGTTGATTGTAATTCCCTTGTCTGGGATTATAATTTCCCTGAGTAGATGTATTCCCATATCTGAATTTCACAGCATTTTGTCCAGCATTCTGAGTTCCCCAAAACTATTAGTTACATGCAGAGTTGTTGTAAGAATTACCATAAGAATTGTTGTAGATGTTACTAATATAACAGGCATTCTCTGCATGTTGTGGACAATCTTCATAGCTATGGTTGTCACTACAAATCTCACAAGAAAAACTAGGAACATCAACTTGCTAAGCGAATTGTATACGTGCAACTCCACTAGTCCCTTGCATATTTTTAATCATGTTTATGAGAGAAGAAACTTGAGCATTTTGTATAGTTATTGCATCCAATTCAATAACTCCTAGAGTAGTTTTTGCTTGTGCAGCTCTGGAGATAGGGTATTGATAATTGTTCTGAGCAATTCTCTCAAGAATTCTCACAACATCATCATAAGTACAATCTAGTAGAGGTCTATTGGCTGATGCGTCGACAAGATTCCTTGTATGTGAATTTAGCCCATTATAAAAAATCTCAATTTACATTTCTGGTCGAATGTCGTGCATGGGACAACATCAAAGTAAAGATTTATAACGTTCCCATGTGGTGTGAAGATTTTCATCATCCAGCTGATGATAAGCAATAATA
>JABEZY010272848.1:0-12134 GCA_013467495.1 Gossypium gossypioides
AAGAGGTGTTACAATGTGACATCACCAGATTCGGCCCTAATGTTTAGGCCGGGTTTGGGGTGTTACACTTTCAGTCATACCAATATACATTAAAGTCCACCGTCCAACATGGGAGATGAATGTGTCCTTTGAAGAATTTCTTACTCACTAAGCAAGCATGTACTGGTAGATGAAGAACCATGTGGTTGTTCGGTTGAAGTGAACTCTTAATGCAACTTTAAATTATCTTTAAATGTTAAAGAACATTCTAGACATTACAATTAAGGTCTATTTGTGGCTGTTCACTTGGCTAGTTTTCATTATAAATTGTCATTCACTTGTAAGATTTAAGGATGATGATCAATTACTTAATTTGAGAGAATTCCCTTTTATTCTTCAAGAAATTAAATATGAACTTATCAAGATTGTTTTCTTGTGGCGTTTAAACTTATCCGAGCTTATCACTTCCTTCTACTTCTAAAGTGTGGCGGTCACCCTTGTACTGTTGGTTCTTATTTTATATATAAATAGTGGATCACGATTTTTCTTCAATTACCCAAACTTATTCAAACGTTAATCATCTTTATAGAAACCAAGTCTCATTGTTATATAGTGTAGGTTTTTAACACCCCTAATCCGTATCCGTCGCCGAAATAGGGTTACGGAGCATTACCAGACTTATCACATAAACAATAATACATTTCATGTTCATTTCTCATATCCAAAAAAAGATCATTCAAAGACAATCATATAGTCCCTAAAACGAGCCCTCGATGCCCAAAACAAGAATTAAAAACAATTCAGGACTAAATTGAGAACACAGTCCGTATGGACATTCGAAATGGGATCACATGGCCGTGTCCCTACCCGTGTCTGACCCAGTGTAACTCACTGACTTGGGTCACACGGCCAACCACACGCCCGTGTGACTAGCCCATGCAACTCACTGAATTACTTTCATTAAAAATTATAGGAGACACACGGTTGTGTCACATAGCCGTGTGTCACATACGACTAAGACAAACTCTCGTGTCTCTACCCGTGTGGAAAAAAATAAGTTATTTTCTAAGTGTGATGAGACACTATAAAACAGCCGATAGATAGTGCGATTAGATCTCCAACAACTTCCAATCCAAGCGAGCTTCAGGAACACTATAAAACACAAAAAATTAAACAGAATAAGCAATTAAGCTTAGTAAGTTCGTATAACATAAAACTCAGCTTACCATTTAATCACAATTTAAGTAATTAAACATAGAATAATGCAACTCAATTTAATCCAAAAGCCTAACACATATTCATCCATAAGGTTAGACATGAAATAAAAAATCTCATAGATTCAATTCTCACATGTTTCACATACATACCTGTACTAGTTCATATCTAACTCATACACTCTCGTAATATCACTGTGTCTGTTGAACCATTTGGAATAATATCGAATACTCAAGTATCTCGCACACTAAGTGCCAATACATGGTCAAAACCATCTCTATCTCATATCTCATATAGATGCTCACTCTCGAGCCATCACTGGGTTTGCTCACACAAGCTGACGGTCAAGACGTTGCTACATGGTGCTATTCACACAAGCTGTCGAGAACCACAACACATGCCGAAAAACTCAGCCACCGGTAGAATGTACGGGACTAGCACCCAAAACACAATAACCCCTAATGACATGTCATTTGTATCCTATCTATTCCTAAGGTTCAGTCGGGATTTCATACGTCACCAAATCTTCGTTGAGTATTTCTGTGAAGTCGTATTCAACAAGAATGAAATAATAAAGCATTTAAAACACAATTACTTTAATGCTTATTAATATACGAACTTACCTTGAATTAATACAGAGAAAATCGACCGATCAATCCACTACTTTATTTTTCCCTCGATCTAATTCCGAATGTGGTTTTTCTTGATATGCACAAGGATAAGCTTGTCGAATGCTAAAACCCCAAAAATGGTGTTGTTTTCCCCTTTGAAATTCGGCTAGGTGAAGACGATGGACAAAAACCTTGATGTCTTTTTTACTTATTTTAGTTTTTAATTACTAATTTACTTATATAACCTTTATTAACCACATTAATGATGTCCATATTTGTCCATTCAATCTAAAAATGGTATAATTACCACATAAGGACTCATACACATTAATTCTATATCTATTTAGTGCATTTAACTTATAGAACTAAAGTTCTACACTTTACGCGATTTAGTCCTTTTTATCGAATTAAACATGCAAACGATAAAATTTCTTAACGAAATTTTCATATGATTCTACTAAAATGTTGTAGACATTAAAATAATAAAATAAATATTTCAACCTCAAATTTATGGTCCCAAAACCACTGTTCTGATTTCACCGAAAACGGGCTATTACAACTCCCCCTAAGAAATTTTCGTACCCGAAAATCTTACCAGAAAATAGGCTAGGGCACTGTTTTCTCATAGCTTCCTCAGGTTCCCACGTAGCCTCTTAATGTTGTGACATTGCTAAAGAACTTCACTAAAGTTATGCTTTTGTTTCTTAACTCTTTAATCTCTCGGACCAAAATTCTGATCGGTTCTTCATTGTACGACATATCAGGCTGAATCTCAACCTCTATCAAAGAAATTTGCGAAGGGTCTAATCTGTATTGTCTTAACATAGATACATGAAACACATTATGAATCTTCTCAAGTTCTGACTATAAATCTAGATGATATGCCACAGGTCCTATTCTTTCGGTAATCTCAGACGGTCCGATAAATCACGGACTCAACTTTCCTTTGCAACCAAATCGAAGAATTTTCTTCTAGGGCGATACTTTCAGAAACACTCTGTCACCGATTGAAATTCAATATCTTTACATTACAAATATGCATACGATTTCTGTCGATCTGAAGTTGCTTTCAAACTATCACAAATTACTTTCTCTCGGATTAAATCAACCTCGTGAATCTTTTTCTCACTAAGCTCGGTCTAGTATAATGGAGTTTTACATTTACGATAATATAAAGCTTCATACGATGCCATCTTTATGCTCGACTAATAACTATTATTATACACGAATTCAAGCAACGGTAAATATTTTTCCCAGTTACCTTCAAACTCTAAAACACAGCAACGAAGCATATCTTCGAGAATCTGAATTACTCTCTCAGACTGACCGTCGGTTTGAGGATGAAATGCAGTGCTAAAATGCAGTGCTAAAATGCAACCGCGTACCTAAAGCTTCTTGCAATTTCTTCCAAAATCGTGATGTAAACCGCGGATCTCTATCCGAAATAATGGAGACTGGCGCTCCGTGCAATCTGACAATCTCAGAAATACACAATTTAGCTAATCTGTCAAGTGAAAAGTCTGTATGTACTTAAATAAAATGTGCAGATTTCATCAAACGATAAACAATATCCCAGATAGCATCTTTCTTTTTTGGAGATAGGGGTGACCCCCATACGAAATCCATTGTAACTCTATCCCACTTCTACTCAGGTATCATCACTGGCTGTAACAATCCTGAAGGTACTTGATGTTTAGCTTTAACTTGCTCACAAATCAAACATCTGAACACAAAGTCAGAAATATCTTGTTTCATACCTAACCACTAGTACAACTGTCTCAAATCATTGTACATCTTGTTACTCCCCGGATGAACAAACAAGCTACCACTGTGAGCTTGTGCAAAATTTTCTGTATAAGCTCTAGATTCTTCGATACACAAACTCTACCTCTAAACATCAAACAATCATCGATTCCAATCTGAAATTTTGAATTAGGAGTCGACTCACATTGTACTCGTTTAGCTTTCAATTCACTATCACATTTCTGAGCTTCACAAATTTCCTGAAGGAACATCGGTTTAGCTTTTAATTCAGCTAAAATCGAGCCATCATCAGATAAGGTCAATCATGTATTCATCGCTCTCAAAGCAAACAAATATTTTCTACTCAAAGCATCCGCGACTATATTTGCTTTTTCCGGGTGATAGTCAATGACTAACTCATAATCTTTTATCAATTCAAGGCATCAACACTGCCTTAAATTTAGATCTTTTTGTGACATCAAATATTTTAAACTCTTGTAATCGGTAAATATGTGGCATTTTTCACCAAAAAAATAGTGTCGCCAAATTTTTAATGCAAATACAATAGCAGCCAACTCTAAGTCATGTGTCGGATAATTCTTTTCATGCGAATTTAACTGTTTGATAGCATAAGCTATCACTTTGTCTTCTTGCATTAAAACGCATCCCAAACTGTTCAATGGCGCATCACTGAAAATTACAAATTCTTTACTCAACTCAAGCTGAACTAGAACTAGTGCTTTAGTTAACATTGCTTTCAACTGATCAAAACTCTGTTGGCATTTCTTAGACCATTCAAACTTCATGTCTGTTTGCAACAACTGCGTCATCGGTGTTTCTATCATCGAGAACATTTTTACAAATCTTCGGTAATTGCCAGCTAATCCTATAAAACTTCTGACTTCAAATATGTTTTTTGGTGGTTTCTAGTCAATAATTGTTGAAATCTTACTTGGATCAACTCGGATACCTTTCGCTAAAACAATGTGTCCCCAAAATCTAACTTCTCGAAGCCAAAATTTGTATTTGCTGAATTTAGCAAATAGTTGTTTATCTCTCAATGTTTTTAACACAATCCTCAAATGCTCAGCGTGTTCAAACTCATTTCAGGAATAGATCAGAATATCATCAATGAATACAACAACGAATCTATCTAAATACGATCTAAACATTATATTCATCAAGTCCATATATATTGCAGGAGCGTTAGTTAACCCAAATAGCATAGCAAGAAATTCATAGTGTCCGTACCTGGTTTTGAATGCAGTTTTCAGCACATCCGAATCTTTAACTCGCAACTGATAATAACCAGATCGTAAATCAATCTTAGAAAATATTGTTGCTCCTTTCAACTAATCAAAAAAATCACCGATTTGTGGCAATGGATACTTATTCTTAATCATAACTTTATTGAGCTGTCGATAGTCGATACACAATCTCATTGATCCATCTTTCTTCTTTACGAACAGAACTGGTGCACCCTAGGATGAGAAATTTGGTCGTGCCAAACCTCTTTCTGTTAACTTTTGCAACTGAGCTTTCAACTCTTTCAACTCTATAGGAGTCATTCTATATGTAGCTATTGATATCGGTGATGTTCCCGGTACTAACTTAATAGCAAACTCCATCTCTCTGACTGGTAGCAACCCAGGTAACTCTTCTGGAAATACAACCGGATATTCACAAACCACTGACACTGGTTAGTTCTTCAACTCAGACACTTTTGTATCTGGTACATATGCAAGGTAAGCATTACAACCCTTTCTTACATATTTCTGAGCTAGCATAGCCGATATCACAATAGGCAATCCACTCGAATCATCAGATTTAATACGAACAATTTCACTATTCTGACATTTCAACTCAATAGTCTTTCGTCTGCAGTTTACAACAGCATCATGTAGAGTCAACCAATCCATACCCAAAATTACATCGAATTCATCAAACATAAAATCATCAAATCGGCCAGAAAATAGTAATCCCGAGTCATCAAAGAACAATTCTTGCAAACTTTATCAACTAGGACATACTAACCTAAGGGATTCGACACTTTAATCACGAATTCAGTGGACTTAACTGGTAAACTCTTACTAGACACTAAATTCATACAGACATATGAATGGGTCGATCTAGAATCAATCAAAGTAGTTACATCAGTGTTACAGAAAGAAAAAGTATCAGTGATAACATCTGGTGCCGATGTATCCTTACGAGCTCAAATAGCATAAGCTCTGGCTGGTACTCGTGCCTCAGATCTCATAGTTGAACATTTTGTTACACCTTTGCTACTATTCATATCTCTATTATTTCGAGGTGGTGTCCCTTTAGCAGCTGTATTACTCGGCCTTGTAGTCAAAAGGTTATCTTTCTCGGATAACTCAGGACAATCAAGAATAAGATGCTCTTGCAAGCCACATCTGAAACAGGCTTCATTATTCATCCAACAATCTCCAAAATTTTGTCTTCCACATTGTTGACACTAAGATTTGTTTGTCCTGACACTACTTACACTCGCTACTGAAGTGGCTTGAGTTTTTGTATTTGTGTGTTGCTTACAACGATCCCTACTAGAATATCCCACTAAAGTGGTAGAACGATTATAGAAATCCTTCGATTTCTTTGATAAGGAATGATATGATTTACCCATTAACCTCTTTCTTGAATCTCTAGCCTCAGAATCAGCTTTTCTCTTTTCTTTACTAAGCTCCTCGATTTTGTATGCTCTATCAACCAAAACAACAAATTCTTTTAATTTCAAAATTCTGACTAAAAGTTTGATATCCTTATTCAACCCGTCTTCAAATGTTTGCACATAATCTCTTCAGTTGGAATGCACTCTCAGGCATACTTGCTTAATCTAATGAATTCTCTTTCATACTCGGCTATGGTCATAAAACCCTGTTTCAGCTCTAGAAATTCTTTTCATTTTTTATCGAAAAACCACTGACTTATATATTTCTTCCTGAATTCCGTCTGAAAGAATTCCCATGTAACACGTTCCCTCGGTACCACAGAAATTAAGGTGCTCTACCACTGGTATGCAGCATCTTTCAGAAGAGATACGGCACATTTAACACATTTTGTTGGTGTACAAGACAATTTATCAAAAACTCGAATCGTATTCTCAAGCCAAAAATTGACTCTCTTAGGGTCATCATCAATTGTAGCTCTAAACTCTTCGACCCCATACTTTCGAATTTTATCAACAAATAGTTTGCTTAAAAGTACAGGTTCCAGAACTTGAGGTGCTACAGGAACTGATTGGGGAAAAGTTGGGGCTGGAGGTTATTGAGCAGCCGAATTAGTTCGAATAAATTTAGAGAACCACTCATTCATCATTTGGCAGAAGGCTTCCTTGGTCTCTCCTCCACGACCCTCAGATACGAGTTTTAAACTAGACGGCGCTGCTCCGTGAATGGAAGCTAGCGCATTACTTTCTACATCATAGGACTTAGCTCGGTTGGAATCCATTACTCTATGAAAACATGATTTAAAAACTGTCAGGAGAGATCACACTATCACAGGTTAAATATGGCATGTATAGCTAGACTCACATACGCTACGTCAGTCTTAGAATCGACTAAATCGTAACTTTGATGCCAATAAAATGTAACACCCCTAACCCATATCCATCGCCAAAATAGAGTGACGAAGCATTACCGGACTTATCACATAAACAATCATACATTTCATGTTCATTTCTCATATCCAAACAAAAGTCATTCAAATTCAGTTATATAGTCCCTAACACGAGCCCTCAAGGCCTAAAACAAGCACTAAAAACAATTCGGGAATAAATTGAAAACTCAAAGAAATTTTGGGAAAACATTGAAATTTTCAAAGTGCAGGGGGCACATGCCCGTGTGGCCTGACCGTGTGTCTCACACGGCCAAGAGACATGCCCGTGTCTCAGGTTGTGTGGATATTCAAAATGGGATCACATGGCCGTGTCCCCACCCATGTCCCTACCCATGTAACTCACTAACTTGGGTCACACGGTTAACCACATGCCTGTGTGACTAGTCCGTGTAACTCGCTGACTTGGGTCACACGGCCAACCACACGCCCGTGTGACTAGCCCGTGTAATTCACTGACTTGCTTCCATTAAAAATTACAGGGGACACACGAATGTGTCACAAGGCCGTGTGTCTCACACGGCTAAGACACATGCCCGTGTCTTTACCTGTGTGGACAAAAATAGGTTATTTTCTAAGCCACATTTCTCACCCAATTAGGTACCAACCTAAGCTCAACAATACACATACAACCATGGCACAAATAAGCATTCAAAACCAACTAATATCAAGTTTATAACATGCATTATCCACACATACAACATAATATCCATAACCAAATTCATTTGGCCACTTTAAAGCATGCCAAATATACTTCGAAAGTCTACCTAAATGGTCAATTACATATATGACATTATGCCTAAAACTTAGGATGCAAACTCATCTCAATTCCAACCATTTGGTGCCAAAACACAATTTCATAAGCAATGCATTCATATAGCAACTATACACCACATATATCACAAGGCCATTTATACACATATACATATCAAAATATATAACCACTTCACAAGCCAATTCAAATGGCCAAAACTTATCAAGAAATATAGGCTACATTAGACAAAAGACCTATACATACCATATAACGAAAATACATTATTCACAGTACCAAAACAACCGATAGACAGTATGATAAGATCTCTAAAAACTTTCAATCCAAGCAAGTTTTTGAAATACTATAAAACACAAAAAATTAAACAGAGTAAGCAATTAAGCTTAGTAAGTTCGTATAACATAAAACTCAGCTTACCATTTAATCACAATTTAAGTAATTAAACATGGCATAATGCAACTCAATTTAATCCAAAAGCCTAACACATATTTATCCACAAGGTTAGACATGAAATCACAAATCTCATAGATTCAATTCTCACATATTTCACATACATACCTGTACTAGTTCATATAGAACTCATACACTCTTGTAATATCATTGTGCCCGTTGAATCATTTGGGATAATATCGAATACTCGGGTATCTCACACACTAAGTGCCAATACATGGTCGAAACCATCTCTATCTCATATCTCATATAGATTCTCACTCTCGAGCCATCACTGGGTCTGTTTACACAAGCTGACGATCAAGACGTAGCTACACGGTGCTGCTCACACAAGCTGTAGAGTAACCGGAACACATGTCGAAAAACTCAGCCACCGGTAGAACATATGGGACTAGCACCCAAAACACGTTAACCCCTAATGACATGTCATTTGTATCCTATCTATTCCTAAGGTTCAACCGGGATTTCATACGTCACCAAATCTTCGTTGAGTATTTTCGTGAAGTCGTATTCAACAAGAATGCAATAGTAAAGCATTTAAAACACAATTACTTTAATACTTATTAATATACAAACTTACCTCGAATTAATACGGAGAAAATCGACCGATCAATCCACTACTTTATTTTTCCCCCGATCTAATTCCGAATGTGGCCTTTCTTAATATGCACATGGATAAGCTTGCCAAATGCTCAAACTCTAAAAATGGTGTTGTTTTCCCCTTTGGAATTCGACTAGGTGAAGAAGATGGACAAAAACCTTGATTTTATTTTACTTATTTTGGTTCTTAATTACTAATTTATTTATATAACCTTTATTAATCACATTAATGATGTCCATATTTGTCCATTCAATATAAAAATGGTATAATTTCCACATAAGGACTCATGCACATTAATTCTATACCTATTTAGTGCATTTAACTTATAGAACTCAAGTTCTGCACTTTACGTGATTTAGTCCTTTTTATCGAATTAAGCATACAAACGATAAAATTTCTTAACAAAATTTTCATATGATTCTACTAACATGCTGTAGACATTAAAATAATAATAACATAAATATTTTAACCTCATATTTGTGGTCCCAAAACCACTATTCTGATTTCACCGAAAACGGGCTGTTACAAGGTTCATTTCCATGATTGTTTTCGAGTTTGAAAGTTATATCCCTTTACCATTTTGTTCGTTATCTTACTTTTATTCCTACCCTTTATCATATTTCGAGTTTGATTCTATTTAGAATTATCAAGGAACTTAAATCATGACTCATAATTTTAACCGCATACGAGGTTCATGTCACCTTTACCTTTGCTCGGAGTTGAAAAATAAGTCGATCTTTGTCCTTAGAGGAGGAGGTAAGCTTATCAATCATTCTCTTTTAATTCTAATGAGAATAATCTTAGGGCCTGAGGAAATGGGCACTTCTTATTCATTCTATACTTGCACCTCCTATTGATCACATTCTTCATCACCCTCTAGCTAATCTTTTGGTTGATTAACCATGGATTTGCGTTCCAACTACATGTTTGAAAACTTCAACTCAGGCACTAGCTTTCATGATGCTCAGCGGTGTGGACAATACGAGAATTTTGCTTGACGAGGACTTGGAAGATTAAAGATGGGAATAGAATCATATAACACCTTTTACTCGGTCCGTTTGTTAGACTCGAGTAATAGGATGCTACATACAAAAACCAAATAAATTACATGTAATTCATTAACTAAAATCTCAATTAATTATCATCAAATCACTTACAATCAAATATAATAACATGAAAGCTATATGAACCTAATCGTGAAATTCAGGCATGAAATAAGGTTGAATTGTAAAATTTCAACATTTTTAAGTTTATATCGATATATAATTTCTTAGTATCAATAAAATTTCGATAATTTACTTTGTATTGATACTAAATCAAGATTCTATTTATTTACAAACACAAGGGTATCGATATTTTATGAAAAAGTATCAATACCATTTTGGTATTCTGTTTGTTTTAAAAACATTCATATGTTCAAGTATCGATACTTGAGTTTAAAAATGGTAAAAATCTAACTTTAAATGGTCCATTTCATGCCCAAATTCACCAAAACTTAAATGGTATTTCTAGATATAATTATAAACATGCAAATTATCAACTAAAGTCATACTTACTCATGAACCACTCCATTCAAAACACCAAATCTCTGCCAAATACATCATTTAAATCAACCAACCTAAGTTTCTAACCAATATGCCATTAAGGCACCTCAACTGACCAACTAAGCATGCATCAATTAACTCTTCCGAGACATAATAAATCATTCAATTTCACTTGTAAGATATACACCAAACATTGCTTTTCAATGCAATACCAAAACTACCAAAACATCCAACATACCAAAACATTTCTAAGACATAACCTAAACATATTATCCATCATATCATTCTTAAGCATCAACCAAAATACATCACAAAATATGATATTTTCTCAATCATTAGAACATTACATATATCTCAAGCAACCTATCAAAATATCAACCACATAACTATTACCATCACACATATATATACACTTATATACATAGTACTCAAAATAACATCAAGCTACAAAATAATCTTATTAACCAAAAGAGATTTCTAGATACATGTCAAGACCAAAGTAAAAACATCACCAACACTTAATTTTGGGATTTCCGCAGGATGTTGAGTTGACGATAGAACTAATAAGTACCTAACTTGCGAGCGAGAAAACAAAATTGTATGTTGAATATAACTCAGTGGTATTTCTATAATTTGAACATTGAAATACAATATAAATCATTACATTGCAAAATAAATTAAACCAACTGTTGATATACAAATAATCAAGCTATTAATGCCAAATTACATCTTCATTAATCACAACCAATTCAATTATACTATATCATACTTTCTTAAATAATATCAATATATTTTCTCAATAAAAGACTTGGCAATTACATTACATAAATCATTTGGTAACTCAATCATGTAATTGCACAATCCATTTCACTTTACAATTCTCATATTTCCATTAAACATAATCAACCTAAGTTCATAACTCAATCCATAATTTCATTCCATTTCACATATTTCACTTCCATTTCCATCATTTACCATTTCAATATCAATATTTCGTTTTTATCATTTATTTTCCTATTAACACGACTTAGACTCGGAGGATACACAGATCCAACCAACACACCAAGTAGTTGTGCCCAACGCTATCAATAAGTTTGACACCCAGTGTCTCATCAGTTAAATTGAAGCAAATTGGCACCCACTGCCTTATCGACTTGTAGTCAAAATAACCATGAACTCTTCCTATCCTATGGCATGCCAACTATATTCGACTCTGCCCGAATAGTTAATAGGGTTTTTATTTCATGTCTCAATATCGGCCAATTTTTCAATCTACATTCATTCTCAATATGTAAGTATTCAATTAATATATATAGTAGCCATAAATAACCAACACATACTAAATTTTCAAATTTATAAAAGAATACACATATTTGTTAATTATACTCAATCTAACCTTCATAGTGTAACAGCTAGATTTTGGGCCTAGTCGAAACAGTGGTTTCGGGACCACCAATTCAACGAGGAAAAATTTATTTTTATTATATTTTTATAGCCTACAATTTCACAAAATCATTTCGTGAAAATTTCGTTAAAAAATTTTGACGTTTGGGCACTCAATTTAGTCAAAAGGACTAAATTGT
>JABEZY010272852.1:0-27612 GCA_013467495.1 Gossypium gossypioides
TTCATATTTTTCCCAATAAAAATCTCCCCATCAAATGGTATAACGGCAATTGTGATTTGTTCTTAGCCAAAAATAATTAATTTTAAGTATAGATGTTGCAATTATGATGGCGTGAGCCGGTTGATTGATCATTTCAAAACGTCAGTAATGATTATCTACAAAACAGTTCACAAGAACTGATAAGCTTATATAACTTAGTAAAGACATAGTATAACATTTAATCTAAATACAATTAGACACAATCCATATACTATTTGATTTAGGGTTACCACAATATAAACAGGGCAGTATGTGCATTCAAGGGTACCGAAGTACAAACAGGGGCACATATGTGCATTCAACAACTATTATCTATAAACATATTAACTAAAGAACAATAATATAAGATTAGAAGTCAAACGTTATTTCATATTGAAATAATATGGACTTACGTACGATTTAATTCCGGTCAATACATAGGGACTATTATGCTATTTTCCCTTTTCCTCGGTTATTGTCTCTTTGATTCAAATCTTGATCTATATAATAATTAAAGACAATACATTAATCTCATACACATCACATTCCATTCAATGCATATGACCCTTAACTTTTCATTAATTACATATTTTTCCTAAACTTTTACAGCTTTTGCAATTTATTCCTCTAACCAGAAAATCATCAAATTAACCATTTTCTAAGAGTCAAATTATAGCCGAATATACTAGGCACTTTAACAATCCATATTATACATCAAATTCCCTATCAAACCTTGAAATTTTGACATTTTAACAATTGAATCCTTAAATCAAAATATAACAAAAATAAGTTCATAAAATAACCAAATATCACAATCAAAGCTTCAAACACATAGCTATCATAAAAAAAATTCAAGATTCATCAATGACAACTTTTAAAATTTTTAACAGATTCAAAAACGAAGGTATGGGCTAGCTGGACCTAGTTGTAATGATCTCAAAAACATAAAAATTATTCAAAACAGGATCAAATGCACATACCATGCAAGAAGAAATCAAAACCGAAGCTTTTCTCCTCTTCAATGGTGAATTTCGGTTCTAAAATGACAAGCATGAAAATGATAAATTTGTTTTCATCTTTTATTACTTAATTTTCTTTTTAATTGTTAAATTACCATTTTACCCTTATCATTAATAAATAATTTCAATAAAACCATGCCCATGCACATCCACTAACTCTTTAAATGGTATATTTGCCATTCAAGTCCTTTAGTTTAATATTTCAAAGCTATTGGATCCCTTTAACTAATAGAACTCAACTTTTACCTTTTTTACGATTTAGTTCTTTTCACTTAATAAATTATGTAAACTTCAAAAGTTCTTAACCATATTTTAATACAACTTTAATGACTTCGTAAATATTCTATAAATGATATTTACGAGTCGACATAATGAAAATTTGTGGTATCGAAACCATTGTTCCGTCACCATTGAAAAACGGGCTGTTACAACTCTCCCCTATTAGGAAATTTCATCCTCAAAATTGTTACCTAAGATTAGATTCAGAAATTGTAATTCCATCAATTCCTCGGTTTCCTAGGTAGTCTCCTCAGTACCATGCCGATGCTACAAGACTTTCACCAACGGTACTCATTTATTCTGAAGTTCTGTGACTTCCAGAACCAAAATTTTCACTAGTTTTTCAGAATATGTCAAATCTGGCTGTAATTCAATTTCACTATGAGGAATCACGTGTGAAGGATCAAATCTGTACCGTCTTAGCATTGAAACATGAAACACGTTATGAATTTTCTCGAGTTTAGGAGGTAAAGCTAATTTGTAAGCTACAGGACTGATTCTTTCGATAATCTCGTAAGGCCCGATAAATTTCGGGCTCAACTTTCCTTTCTTGCCGAATCGCAGCATTTTCTTCCACGGAGAAACTTTTAAAAATACCTGATTGCCAATAGCAAATTCTATATCTTTTCTTTTCAAATCCGCGTATGACTTCTGATGATCAGATGCAACTTTCAAACAATCTTGAATAATTTGAACTTTGTCTTCAGTTTCTCGAATCAAATCAATCCCTACCATTTTGGATTCGTTAAGCTCGGACCAATACAATGGCATTTTACATTTTCTTCCGTATAAAGCTTCAAACGGTGCCACTTTAATACTAGATTGATAACTGTTATTATAAGCAAACTTAGCTAACGGTAGATATTTTCCCAGCTACCCTCGAACTCGAGAATACAACACCATAGCATGTCTTCTAAAATCTGAATTACTCTTTCTAATTGCCCATCCGTCTGAGGATGAAATGCTGTACTGAAATTGAGTTTAGTGCCCAAAGCATCGTGAAGTTTACTCGAAAATCTCAATGTAAAACGTGGGTCACAATCAGAAATAATAGATGTCGGAACTCCGTGCAATCTCATAATCTCTGACACATGTAATTCCACTAGCCTCCTGAGTGAGTAATCTATTCTGACTAGAATAAAGTGGGCCGACTTAGTCAATCTGTTAACAATCATCCAGATCGAATGTTTCTTTTTTGGTGTTACAGACAAACCAGATACAAAATCCATCGTGACTCGCTCCTAATTCCACTCAAGAATCATAATAGGCTGTAATAATCCCAACGACACCTGATGCTCTACTTTTACCTACTGACAAATCAAGCATTTGGCTACAAACTAAAAAAATCTCACTTTTTATATCCGGCCACCAGTACATCTGTTTCAAATCACAATATATCGTTGTGTTACCAGGATGAATAGAATATGTACTACTGTGAGCTTCTGATAGAATGCCACTTTTCAAATTTAAATTGTTCGGAACACAAATTCTATTGCGGTAATGTAATGTACCATCATCACCAATACTGTATTCAGTAGTCAAATTATCCTAAACCAAGTTTCATTTCATTATCAACTTCGGGTCATCATTTTGCAACTCTCAAATTTGTTGTAGAAACAAGGGTTTAGTCCTCAATTTCACAAATACAAAACTTTCAAAATTCAAAGCCAAATGAGCGTTCAACGCTCAAAGTGCAAGCAATGATGACTTTTTGCTGAGTGCATCCGCAACTACATTAGCCTTTCCCAGATGATAATCAATAACCAAATCATAATCTTTCAGTAGCTCCAACCAACGTCGTTATCTCAGATTTAGTTCTTTCTGAGTTATTAAATATTTTAAGCTTTTGTGATCAGTATAAACATGACATTTCTCACCATATAAATAATTCCTCCATATCTTCAAAGCGAAGACAATCACGACCAACTCAAGATCGTAAGTAGGATAATTTTTTTCGTGCAACTTTAACTGTTGATAAGCATAAGCTACCACTTTCCTTGGCTACATTAACACGCAACCTAAACCATTGAGAGACGTATCACTGGAAACAACATATGCCGTTTCAGATTCAGGCTGAGTTAATATTGGAGCTTTTGTTAACATGTTTTTCAGCTGATCAAAACTCTATTGACACTGATCAGAAAAACAAAATTGACATTTTTCTGTAGTAACTTGGTTATAGGTGAAGCAATAATTGAGAAGTTTTTAACAAATCACCGATAGTATCCAGCTAATCTCAAGAAACTTCGAACGTCAAAAACATTCTTCAGAATTTTCCAATCAACAATCGTAGATGCTTTATTCGGATCGACCCTGATTCCATCAGTTGATATAACATGTATCAGAAAATCAACTTCTCATATCCAGAATTCACATTTATTGAATTTCGCATATAGTTATTTTTCACGCAAAGTTTGCATCACAACTCTTAAATGTTCGGAATGATCTGACTCATTTAGTGAATAAATCAGTATGTCATTAATGAATACCACAACAAATTGATCTAAATATGGCTAAAATACCCGATTCATCAAGTCCATGAATGCCACAGGATCATTGGTAAAACCAAATGGCATCACCAGAAATTCATAGTGACCATATCTTGTTTTGAATGTAGTTTTCGATTCATCTTGCTCTTTAACTCGCAGCTGATAATATCCAGATCTCAAGTCAATATTTGAAAACACTGTAGATCCTTTTAACTGATCGAACAAATCACCAATACGAGGTAACGAGTATTTATTATTGATGGTGGCTCTATTCAAATGTCGATAATCTATACATAATCTCATTGACCCATCTTTCTTCTTCATGAACAAAACTGAAGCACCCCAAGGTGACACGCTCGGTCTAATAAATTCGTGATCCAACAAATCTTGCAATTGTACTTTTAATTATTTCAATTCTGCTGGGGCCATCCTGTATGGTGTTATCGAAATTAGAGCTGTTCTAGGTATAAGTTCGATAATAAATTCTACTTCCTGAGTCAGCGGCAACCCAGACAGTTCTTCAGGAAAAAAATCAGCATAATTTTTTACTATCGGCACTTGTTCCATTTTTTATTGAGCCACTTTCGAATCAAGAACGTAAGCTAAATAAGCTTTACATCCCTTTTTAATCAATTTCTGAATTGACAGTGTTGAAACTACCTTTGTAATACAATTGATCCCATCTGTCCTAACACAAATAAATTCACCATTTTTTATGCTTCAAACTAACTTGTTTCCTTCGGCAACTCACTATTGTATCATGCTCAGACATCCAATCTATTCCCAAAATAAGATCAAAATCACCAAAAGGTAACAACATCAAACTAGTGGGAAAATCGTAACCCCTCACTTTCAGTAGACACGATTTATATATCTGATTAACTGAAACACACTGACCTAGTGGATTCGTTACTTTGACAGCATATTCAGTTAACTTAACAGGTAAATTATTTTTGTCTACTAATGCAGTTCATATATACGAGTGAGTTGATCCAGGATCAATTAATGCAATGCATTAATATCAAAAAGAGAAAAAGTACCAGCAATAACATCTAGGGCAGTAGCTTCCTCAAGAGCTCTGATTGCATAAGCTTTAGCTCTAATTGCATAAGCTTTAGTTGTTGTTCTAGCTTCAAATCGTTCATTCATCTCGTTATTCTTCCTTCGACTAGAAGTAGTGTTTCTAGCGTTTTTAGATCGTCTACCTCTCTGTGATGTTGCTTCAGGATTGTTTGTTTGATTGCCAAAATCATTCTGCCTTTTTGGACAATCATAAAGTAAATGGTCAGTAGATCCACAATGGAAACAAGCTCGGACTTTGATTGACACTCACCAAAATGCCTTTTGTTGCAATAATCACAAACAGGAATGGTTCTCTCAACATTCTTTACACTTTTGACACTAGCTGTTGGAGAATTAACAGACTTAAAATTACTTTGTATCGGTTTATCTCTACCAGTGAACTTTGAAGGGGCAGTCGATTGACTTGTCTCATTTCTAAATTTCTTCGATGGAGACGTTTGAGCAGGTTTGAACGACCCTCTTTTGTTAAAATCTCAAAATTTCGAATCTGACTGTCGTTTACTTTTGCAAATTTCTTCAATTTTCTGGGCTCGTTCCAAAAGTTCTATAAATTTTCGTAACTTTAATGCTGCCACAGACATACAAATATCATCATTCAACCCATCTTCAAATCTAATACATATTTCCTCTTCATTTGACACTATATAATGGGCATACTTGCTTAACTGTATAAATTCCTGTTCATACTCAGCTACAGATCGCTTCCCCTGTTTTAATTAAAGAAATTCTTTCTTTTTCTTGTTAATAAACAACCGACTTACATACTGCTTCTTGAATTCCATCTGAAAGAAGTCCCAATTAATGCGATCATTTGTAGTCATCATGCTTAAAGTGTCCCACCATAAGTACGTTTCATCTTTTAACAACGATACATCACATCTTAAACAATCTTCAGGAGTGCATAAGAATTCTGCAAAGGCTCTCTTCAAATTTATTAACCAGTACTCGACTTTTGCAGGATCATCATTAACCTTGCCTCTAAATTCCTTTGCTCCACATTTTTAAATTTTATGTATAGATACTAAAGTAACTATCATAGGTACAAGATTTTGAGGACCCAGGGGTGTCAAAAGAGGCACAGTAGGGGATGGAGGTAGTGGAGTTGCAAGATTTGCTTGCTTGAATTCATTGAACCTCTGGTTCATCATTCTGAGAAATACAATTTTCATTTCATCACGAAAGGACTATGGAATCAACGCACTATTACTTGCTTCAGGATTCGAAGCTTGAATATTACTTTCAGCTTTGTTAACTACAGCCCGGTTCAACTTAGCCGACATCTTGAATCAATAAGAAAATACAATATTAAAGCGGATCAAAAGCATCACACTATCACAGGGTATATTTGCAATGTATATACTAAACTCTACTCTACTATGTTAGTCCTAGAATCGACTAAACTGTAGCTCTGATACCACTAAATGTAACACCCCTAACCTGTCTCTGTCTCTAGATTAGGGTTACGGAGCATTACCAAACAATCAAGAATCATTTATCTATATAATATCAAAATAAATACATGACATTTAAAACATATCAATCATAGGCATTTCGTCCATAAATCGAGCCTTTGAGGCCCTAAAAATAGCTTTGAGGCAATTCAAGACTAATTTGAAACAAATAAGAATTTGAAGAAAAGTAAAAAAATTGAAAAATTGGGGTTACACGGCCGTATAAAATCACCCAAGGCCGTGTAACTTTTGAACAAGAAATATACGGCCATGTTTCAGCCCGTGTCCTCACCTGTGTAACTCACTGAGTAGCCCCCCACGCCTGTGTGCCAGGCCATGTAACTCACTGACTTGAACACTAAGAAATTCTCAAATGACACACGACCATGTGACAGTCCGTGTCCCAGGCTATGTGAGCTTAAAATTTTACCTAAAATCAAGACATTTCATAACCAATTCATGCATAACTAACCCATCCATTTATGCATACTTTCAAAGGACCTAAGCATCATTTAAATACACATAATCATGCCATTTCAAACAACCTAATTCATCTAACCAATGTACCATTCAAAGGCACCACAAATAAATCAAAACATTACATACCAAAACAAGCCAACATTACCTTAGTTCATGCATAAAATCTAGTTCAAACACTTATTAAAACTTATCATAAATAAAAATTTTCAAGTCATCAAAAAATACCATAAAGGAACCTTATAAACAAGCATTTGAAAGTGCCCAAAATGACAATACTTGGTGAAGCATTAAAGCACACCAAACCAAACATAATTTTCAAAGCATAAACCTACCAAGACACCATTACAAAACATCCTATACATTTTAAAACCACATATTTATCTACATATACATGCCACTACCCTAGGAGATACAAAAATTACAAACTTAGATGGATAGTGTAAGTTAGTTCATTGACCCTTCCAAAACATCAGCAACGATTATCTATAAAATAGTCGACAGGAACCAAGAAACTTACATAACTTAGTAAAGACATAGTATAACATTTAATCTAAATACAATTAGACACAGTCCATATACTATTTGGTTCAGGGTTACCAAAGTATAAACATGGCATGTATGTGCGTCCAGGGGTATCGAAGTACAAATAGGGGTACGAATGTGTATTTAGGGGCACCGAAGTACAAATAGGGGAATGAATGTGCATTCAGGGGTATCGAAGTACAAACAGGGGGCACGTATGTGCATTCACGGGTACCAAAGTGCAAACTGGGGCACATATGTGCATTCAGGGGTACCGAAGTACAAATAGGGACACGTATGTGCATTCAACAACAATTATCTATAAACATATTAACTAAAGAATAATATTATAAGAATACAAGTAAAACATTATTTACATATTAAAATACTATGGACTTACCTACAATTTAATTTCGATCAATACACAGGGACTATTCCGCTATTTTTCCCTTTCCTTAGTTATTGTCTCTTTGATTCAAATCTTGATTTATATAATAATTAAAGACAATACATTAATACCATACAAATTTCACATTCCATTCAATGCATATGACCATTAACTTTTTATTAATTACACATTTTCCTTAAACTTTTACAGCTTTTGCAATTTAGTCCTCTAACCCGAAAATCATCAAATTAACCATTTTCTAAGAGTCAAATTACAACCGAATATACTAGGCCCTTTAACAGTCCATATTATACATCAAATTCCCTATCAAACCCTGAAATTTTGACATTTTAACAATTTAACCCTTATATAAAAATCTAACAAAAATCACTTCACAAACAACCAAATACCACAATCAAAGCTTCAAACACATAGCTATCATAAAAAACATTCAAGATTCATCAATGGAAACTTCTAAAATTTTTAACAGATTCAAAAACAAAGGTACAGGCTAGCTGGGCCTAGTTACAACGATCTCAAAAACATAAAAATTATTAGAACGAGATTGAATGCACATACCATGCAAGAAGAAATCAAAACCAAAGCTTTTCTCCTCTTCAATGGTGAATTTCGGTTCTAAAATGATAAAAACATGAAGATGATAACTTTGTTTTCATCTCTTCTTACTTAATTTTCTTTTTAATTGTTAAATTACCACTTCACCCTTATCATTAATCAATAATTTCAATAAAACCATGCCCGTGCACATCCACTAACTCTTTAAATGGTATATTTACCATTCAAGTCATTTAGTTTAATATTTCAAAGCCATTGGATCCCTTTAACTAATAGAACTCAACTTTTACCCTTTTTAGGATTTAGTCCTTTTCACTTAATAAACTATGTAAACTTCACAATTTATTAAATCAAATTTTATTACATCTCTAATGACTCTGTAAATATTCTATAAATAATATTTATGAGTCCGGACAATAGAAATTTATGGTCTCGAAACCACTGTTCTATCACCACTGAAAAACAAGTTGTGACATCTATTCCAACACCTACAATCTAGGGTGGAAGCAACATTCAAACTTTGGGTGGAATAGTCATGGTAAGGGGAATTTTAACAATGCTGCAATACAGAATATCCACAACGCACCACCTAGTTATAATCATCCTATGCCGAGGCAAAATGCTCAACAAGGCTAGGTATAATATTCTAATTCCATTGAAGCTTTGTTAAAGGAATTAATGGCCAAGAATGATGCTATAATTCAGAGTCAGGCTACATCTTTACGAGATCTTGAAAATCAAGTGGGGAAAATAGAGAATACTTTAAATTCGAGGCCACAAGGAGCATTATCAAGGGATATCGAGAATTGGAGAACATAAGGAAAAGAGCATTGCAAAGTGATCACTCTCAAAAGTGGAACTCAGTTGAATGACATTGTTCAAGATGCCACGGTAGGAGAGGATAACTCAAATAAAAACTATGTAAAGATCCCAGAGCCATCTGAAAAACATATTGCACTTGAAAAAGGTAAGCAACAAAATGCTATGGCAGAATCAGATTAGGTTGTCAACAGAAATGTCATGGCAAAACAATATCAGCAACCTGAAGGATGACCACTTCTACCTTTTCCTCAATGATTCTATAATTCTAAACAGGATGTTTAGTTCAGAAGATTTTTGGAGGTTTTGAAGCAACTCCATATCAACATACTGCTAGTAGAAGCTTTGGAGCAAATATAACACCCTATATTCGGCCTGGACTCCAAGCCTGAATATCGAGATGCCACACCACCGTCTCATGTCAAACACACCAAGAAAAAGCTCATTTTTACCGAATCATCTCCCATTTTAACATTTGCACAGGTTTAGAGTCTATCTTAAGCTTTAGTTATCGTCATTACATGCTAACATACATCAAATAGCCTTAAAATAAATAATTAAACATGTATATGGCCCCTTTTAGCAAAATCTCAAAACACCAACGTAGATATTGATACTAAAGACATGGTATCGATATTTTGTTCAATAGGTATCGATACAACTTGGAAAATCAGTACCAAAATTGCTTATTGTTTTTCACTTAAAAACCCAAACTTCAAAAATTATTGGTACCCCTGCCAAAGTATCCTCGAGTATTGATACTCGATAATGTATCGATACCAAATCTCTATTATGTTTCCTTGCACGTTTGAAAATACAAAGGTATCATTTTTAAAACACGAATATCGATACCTTTGCTCTAGACCCAAAAAATACAACAATTTTACTCGTACCAGTTCAACATGCTATCGTTTCATTGTTTATTTTTCATCATTAAATAAACAGTGAAACGACCATAATAATAGTTTCAAACATCAAAAGGAAATCTGAGCAATAGCCAACATATTACGAAATAAATCCCAAAATTCTAAGAATAATTAAATCATAAAGACAACCTAAAATATCATATCCAATACTAGCACAAAGACTACCACATTGCCTTTTCCCCAAAACATAACCAAATAATAAACACCTACAAATAAAAAAATAGACTTGCTTGGATCACCCCTCGGAAAGCCACACTGCTCACACCGGCACATAACTAATCTGCAAAGTTTAAGAAGGGTGTGGGTGGGCTTAACAAGCTCAGTAAATGCTTAGAGTAACCACAATGTACACATAATATCACAGGTCAATCAAGAGCATACTACAACACGTTCACAACCATATTCCATTCAAGTCAGAATTATATGTTCATGCTTCATTAATTCATTTAACAATAATTCATCAAGTCTAAAACAACATATACATGCTTTAATAACTCTCAAGTTTAACTTACATATTCACAGGCATTCACAAGTTATATGAAAACAACCTAATCCACAATTACGTACGCAATTTACTATGAGAACATACTAATGTTTTCATGTAACTTAAATAAACTCATTTAAAATATTATTCACAATTAAAAGCAACTATCTCTTATTGTATTATCATAACATATAAGATCATATTTAAATAAAAATTTGCATAGCAACCACATACTCATGCCAATCGAACTAAAACTCAATCCACTACGCAAACAAGTCATTATGCATCGACTAAGCAGACATGCCACGTATTCATAAAATATTTAAGTCTAATATCATATTTCACACGTTTAATCATCTTTCATTTATACTACTACACATTTATCACATAAATCACATGATTTTTTTAGCATATATCACAACACATATAAATCTCATTTAATCACATTCAGTCACATTTTATGATAGTTTGGCTCTTGAGGTTATAAAATATAAAGTGAGTTATATCATCACTCATCGAATACACAGATCTCCAACACACTAAACAGACTCATAGAGTCAAACATGTCCCATAAGTGAAGCATAAAGCTAACACTCTCCAACACACCAAACATGTCCCGTTGAATGGAGCTTAGCTCACATTCCCTTATCTCTCCAACATGTCCTAGGGCCTCAATGCCCACATCACAAAAAAATATATAGGTGAGTACTCACAATCCTATTGCATGTCAACTATATCCAATGGTCTCAGAAGGTCACAAGGCCAAAATATCCACATCATAATTACACATTTTTAATTAATGATTTAATGCACATAATCTCTGTTCATATTCGTCAATTCACATTACAAACTTGAACACAATGTATACTTATCAAATTCACATTTAATTGCACTTAAAGTGCTATAATAATGCTTATTGAGCCATCATATTTCCGTCAACATATGAGTGCGTTAAAATTAGTTTATCACATATAAAAACCTGTTACATTAACATCATATTCCACAATGCAACACATACATACTTACCGACTTTTGCACACTTTCACTGCACATCTTTATATCGCTAACACAACATCATTACTGTCATTCGGCGTATTTAATATACCCACAATAAAATATAATTCACAATATTGCATCATAATAATAAATTCATAGTTATTCACATATTCACATAATTTGCCAAAAAAAAAAAGGAAAATAAAAAGCTTACACTCAGAACTTAGGATAGAGGTTTAGGCTAATCCTAAGCTGCTAATCAATACTAAAAATCATGTCAACAAGTAGCAAATCCAAACACTCACCAATTACGCTTTCGTCGAAAAGCCAAAAGCTTAAACTAGCTTTTTCTTGTCTTTCACCTTGCTCGTAGAAGGTTCCAATGGTTCTGATGCTTAGATGACGAAAAACAGAGCATTTAATTAAAAACCTGAAAAACCCACAAGCTTGACAATAGAGGAAACTATGGTGTTTTGGGTGCTTTTCTTGGTTTTTATAGAGGTTTATAACTTAAGAGATGATAGAAATCAAAAGAAATTAGGATTTGGAGTTCAAAATTGATTGAAATAGCAAGAGAGAATCAAGGAATGACAAACACAAAATTTGGGTAGTTTTTACACGAAATAACTTGGACAAGAGAGGTTTTTTTAGCTTGAATTTTGAAATATGGTTAAATTTCTTCATAAAAACTATTAATTTTAACTCTTTTACAAATCAGTCTTATCTTCAAAATTAGAGGTATTTAAAACTCATTTTTAGAAATTGATTTAATTTTCTAAAAAACATAATTGAAAACATTACCGATATGCCATGTCAGAAAATTCCAAACACTCGAAGGCTAAAATTCCTAAAATACCACTAAAACTCCTAGGCCCTATTTTGGGGTGTGACAACAAATGCCCAAATACATGAAATTTATGAAAGAAATATTATCAAAGAAGCACGGATTGGGAGAATTTGAGACTGTTTCTCTCACTGAATAGTGTACAATAATGTTGATGAATAAATTACCTCCAAAGTTGAAGGACCCAGGGTGTTTCACTATCCCATGTTCAATTGGAAATCATTATGTAGGTAAAGCATTATGTGACTTAGGAGCAAGTATAAATCTAATGCCTATGTCTATTTTCAGGAAGTATAAATCACCCTTAGAAGAATAACCAAGCTGAAATCTCTAATAGAGAAATTAAAAAAATTCTGGAAAAAGTAGTGAATCCATCTCGAAAGGACTAGTCTACTAGATTGGATGAAGCTTTATTGGCATACCGAACTATATTTAAAACACCATTAGGGATGTCACCTTTTAAACTTGTTTATGGTAAGACATGTCATTTACCTATTGAGCTTGAGCATAAAGTGTTTTGAGTGATTAAGAAGCTAAACATGGATTGAGATGCTGCTGGCGGCAAGAGATCTCTAGAATTGAATGAGATGGAAGAGTTTTGAACATAAGCATATGAGAATGCTCGTTTGTATAAGGAAAAGACCAAGCGATGACATGATGCCAGAATTTTGCCAAGGCAATTTGAACCTGGACAGCAGGTATTATTGTTCAATTCCAGGCTCAAGCTATTTCTTAGTAAGTTAAAATCTCGATGGTCAGGACCTTTTGAAGTAATTCAAGTGTATCCGCATGGTGTTGTTGTTGTTAAAGACCTAATAACAGGGGCTACATTTAAGGTTAATGGACAACACTTGAATCATTAGTGGGGTGCTCCTATAGAGCGTGATAAGCAAAGCGTTAGCCTTCGTGATGTTTGATTTTTTTTGTTTTCGTTAATAAGTAGTTTTTTTGTTTTATTTTTATTTTTATTCTCTTAATTTTTAATAGAATTTTATTTTTTTTATTTTGAACAGGAGTAGAATAAAAGAAGCAGGATTTGTTAGTATGTACTGAGCAGTAGTTTGCCGCAGCGTTACAGCGAAACATTATGCCGTGACAAATTGAATGATGAGGTGTTAATAAAAGAGTTGACCGGTTAGAAAATTCCAAAGGAAAATTCCAAAGAAAATTCCAAACGTTATGCCATCGAAATCTAGATTACAGAATAATAAACCAAATCCTATTCATAAAGCATCTTAGTTTTGAAGAGATATCACACTGGACATGATTGACAAGATCTCTAAGTGTCAAAGGTTTAATGCTCATATCTTTTATGGACTAAATTTCAATCCATTGTTTTCAGGATGGGACCTGAGGTTATGGAACAAGTGCGTGGTTATGATTTCAAGTTTGTCTATTATTTTCTCAAAAAGTATATCTTTTGTGCTCCTTAGATGGCATCATGTTGATGTTTATTTGGAAAATCCTTGTGAGGCAGATATCTGGTCATTTGGCATAACTGCACTAGAGCTTATTCATAGCCATGCTCCATTATCAAAATATCCCCCAATGAAGGTAGATAGCTTTTGTGTCCCCCATTGTTATAAGCACAATCCTTTACTGGACACCCAAAGTTATTTTGATTTGAAGAACATCTCTTGTTCTTAGGTATTGCTTATGACTTTGTGAAATGCATCAACAGGCCTGGATTATGAAAGAGATAGGAAGTTTTCTAAGGTAGGCTTAACCAATCCAACATTCTTAGTAGTTGGATTTAATTTTAGTTAATGTGACATGTTCATCTTGTGTTTCTGTTCTCTCTTCAGCCTTTCAAGCAATGATTGCTAGCTGCTAGGTGAAAGATCCTTCAAAAAGACCTTCAACAAAGAAGTTACTAAAACATTCTTATTTTAGGCAAGCAAGGTCAAATGATTATATAACACGGACACTTCTAGATGGATTTCCCCCTCTCGGTGACCGTATCCAGGCAATGAAGGTTAGCATGCTACTTTTAAGCTTATAGATCTTAATTTGTATCAGTAAGCCTTACATTTTCAGTTTCTATCTTAGACTTACAACTGCTATCATTTTGGAAAATAGAGGAAGGAAGAAGATATGCTTGCACAAAAGAAAATGCCTAGTGATCAAAAGGGAGAATTATCGCAGGTTAGAACTTTCAAATTTTACATTTATGATGCTCTCATGCAGTTATATTTGTGTTTTTGAAAGTGGCTTTCACTAAGTCATGATTATTGAATTCAAGTTTTTTTGTTAGTTCATGCTTACATGGACTCAATACTAGGGCAAGGTTTTGAACCGCAATATTATACTAATGAATCTGTGATTGGCAATGACAGTGCATATTTAATTTTAGAATTATACTTCTCCTACATGTATTTTACTTTATCTATTTCAGATTGGATGTTCTAGTTTCTTACTTTTTGGTGTAATTTCTTGTACCACCATGTCTAGTGGTTGGGATTTTCAAGATCGAAGTTCATGATTTGTCTGTGCTTTTGTAATCATGAGCAGAATGAATATAAATGTGGGATAAGTGGATGGAATTTCAATCTTGAAGATATGAAAGCTCAGGCTTCCCTGGTATGGTAATGGTTACTTCTTTTTTCCTTTTGATAAACTTTTTATGTTTTGTTTGGTAACATGAAAACCCGGATTTGAATTTCATTCTCTATATAAATTGTGAGATTGCTAAGTTTGTTATAATGAAATATGATTATATATTTGAAATCCATAAAAACATGAATTTGAAATTCATAAATACCTATGGTAATGTTTGAGAACTTGGATTTCAAAATTTGGATTTGGATTCAAAAAATAGTGTAAATTAAGTGATAACAGACATAAAAGATAAAAGAATTCATGATTAGTTCTCAAATGCATGGATTTGTTGAATGCGTAGTCAATTTCAAATTCCTAAGTAACTTATGAACTTGACAAGTTCATACTTTTTACACTTTTCATGTATATATTATTGAAAGTCAACTAATTTATTTATAATATAGGCGTTTCATTTTTACAATTTATACAACAAATGAAATCCAAATAAAAATTTTCAAATTCATGTTTCCAAACACTGCATATAGGAATTCTAAATTCACTATTAAATAAGCATCCAACAAATCCATGATTTCAAAATTCGTAAATGTTACAATTATATATGTTTTATAACATATATTTTTCAAATCCAAATCCATCTTTTGAATTCCAAGTTTCCAAATGCAATTGAAGGAATTTTAAGTACTTCTATAATTCATCCTATGCTTTCTCTTTATTGGATTCAGGATGAGGACCTTATAACTGAAAAGAAGGGAGCTCAAGTTCTTTGTCTACATTTGATGGACAAGATAAGCAGTCAGAATTTTAGACATCTTCTCAAGCTGCTGATAAGGTATCTCAATATATGCTTTTATTTTGGCAGGTTTGTTGTGGGAAAGTGGTCTTTATAAGTTTTGTTCTTCTATGGTGTGTGGTTGGTCTTTTCTTCTTCTTATCTCCAACATCTCTTTTGGGTGGTTCATAATGATCTAGCTTCCACAGGAAGATAATGATCTGGTCCAGAATCAGTCAGCTCCCACTATAGCAGTTAAACCGACAATAATTATTGCCAAGTACATTACTTTAGATATTTGACTGTCATGCATGTTACATTTTTACCTCTATGTCTTTTGAATCACTTTTGGCTAATAGAAAGTATGAGAAAATGCAATAGTCATGCTTTTGAAGTATAAATTATTAGTAAACATCCAATTCTTTTACAAATAATTCATAATAATATTTTATAAACATTAAGCAAAAAAGGTAAGCTTTGATCAAGATTGTCATCTCACATAATCATCTGTACAATTTCTTTCATTTGGTCTTTATATCGTTTCTCATATGTGTCACATTAAGTGATATATTTTGAATATAGTTTCATTTAGTGAAGGTAATGTTAATAATTATGTCTGTGTTTGATCATCCAGAGCTAGATCTGAGAGATCTAATGATGAATCAAGTGTAGCTACTCCTCCTCGTGAACCGAATATGATTTCATGTTGCCATGATGGCCATGTTGAATGTAATCTGGGTGAAAAGCCTATTTCGGATTCCAATGGGAAGCCTTGAGATAATATGACCAAATATTCTCATCAAAGGGCAACTTTCAGGAAGCATCAGTATACCAGAAACCAACGTTCTTCTAATTCAAGAAAGGTTAATTTTTTGGAACTAAGAAAATAGAATAAGGTAATTTAACATAAACTTGAAGCTTAAGCTTCGATGTCTGGCTGATCAAACAACAAAATCAGCCAAAGCTTTGTAAAACAGAAAATGCTTGAGTAAAGAACAAAATAAAGAAGAATTTGTATGAAAGATTTCATTACATCAATAAAGGCACAATGCCATTACATATATCAAGAAAAACAGCTTGTCAAAATAAGCAAATTTCACCTAAACACATACCTAACTCCACTAAGCAGCCTAGAAACTTGATAAACTTAACTTGTACACTTGGTAAAGCTAATTTATTAGATCAAACATCACCTAATTACATCAAGGACATTAACAACTTAGTTAAAATCTAATTAAGTAACAAAACATAAGCTGAAAAGTAACAAAATAGCAGCATATGCTTCAGCTGCAATTGCTTAGCTCGGGCAGCTTGGTTTGCTTCTTGTGCTGCATGGCTTCTTGTGCTGTATGGAAGCCAACTTCAACACTCCTCCTTGGCTTGCAAGCTGTAAACTCCCAATTTGGTTCTTAAATCCTTGAATCTTGACACATAAAGAGGCTTTGTCAAGATATCAGCCAGCTGATCTTCAGAATTGCAATGAACCAGCTTGATTTATTGAGATTGTTACATTTCTTTAACAAAATGAAACTTGATCTTGAAGTGCTTTTTTCTCCCAAAAAAAATTGGATTCTTTGCAATTGCAATAGCAGAGTGGTTATCACATCTGATCTCTGTTGCTTCTCTTTGGTGCAAGTTCATATCTGCCGTGATTTTCCTTAACCAAATTGCTTGGTTAATAGCCCCTGCAGCTGTCACATACTCAACCTCAGCTGTTGATTGAGCAGCAATAGTTTGCTTCTTTGAACTCTAACAGAAAGTAGCTGAACCAAGGGTAAACAGATACCTTGAAGTGCTTTTCATATAATCTATAGATCCAGCCCAGTCACTGTCAACAAAACCAAGGAGCTTCATGCTGTCAACCTTGGTAAACATCATCCCAAAACTCAGAGTACCTTTGATGTACCTGAGAACTCTCTTACCAGCTTGAAAATGACTCATATTGCAGCAGTGCATGAATATGGATAGGAGGCTGATTGCAAACATAATGTCTGGTCTTGTGGCTATCAAGTACAGCAAGCATCCAACCAAGCTCCTATAGGTTGATTCACTCACCTTCTCGAAATCACCATGGCTTGACAACTTTTCTCCAACAACAACTGAGTGCTAGTTGCCTTGCAATTTTGTATAGAAAACTTGTTCAGAATCTTCAAGGAAAATGCCTTTTGACTCAAGAAAATTCCTTGCTGAGCCTGAGACAGTTCCATGCCAAGGAAGTATGACATTTCTCCCAAGTCTGACGTTTCAAACACGCTTTCCATCTTGCCTTTGAAGTTAGTTAACATGACCTTATTTCCTCTAGTTTCCAACAGGTCATCTACATACAAGGAGACTATGAGCACAATTTCTTTACCTTTCTTCGTCACATACAAGGTTGGCCCACTAATGCTTCTCTCGAACCCCAAGCTTGCTAGGTAGGTGTCTATTATGTTATACCAGGCCCTTGGTGTCTATTTTAAGCCATATAAGGCCTTTTTTTAGCTTGTATACTTTCTCTTCTTCACCAGCAACTTCAAATCCTTCAGGCTATTCAAGATAGATCTCCTCATCAAGAAAACCATTGAGGAAGGCTGATTTTACATCGAGTTGATGTATTTTCCACTACTTCTATGCAACCAACGCAACCAATAGTCTGATTGTATCAAGTCTGGCTATTGGTGCAAATGTTTCAAAAGAATCAATCCCATACTTCTAACTAAATCCTTTCACTACTAACCTTGCCTTCAGCTTGTTTAAAGTTCCATTAGAATTATGCTTGGCTCGAAACACCCATTTTACTCCTATGACCTTCCTGTTGGCTGGCCTTGCAACTAACTCCCAAGTCTGGTTCTTGTCAATCATGCTCATTTCATCAAGCATTGCCTGTTTCCATCCTTCTTGACCTTGAGCTTCTTCAAAACAGCTTGGTTCAACAACAACCATTTTAGCCCTCTCATATATCTCACTCAAAGGTCTAGTTCCCTTGACTGGCTCATGATCAATGTCCATATCGGAATCATTTTGATCAATTTCAGTCTGCTTTATCACCAAGTCTTTAGCAGTACTTTCAGGTTTATTTTTGTCCCAATTCCAACTTGATTTCTCATTAAATACAACATCTCTGCTCACAAAGACCTTGTTAGATGTAGGATCCAGAATCCTATAGCCTTTTTTGACACTGCTGTAGCCCACAAGGATGCCAGACTGAGCCTTCTTAGCCAGCTTGTCCTTTTTGAAAGCTGGAATGTGAGCATAACAAATGTTGGCAAATATCTTCAGATGAGCAACTGATGGCTTGAACCCAAACCAGGCCTCAAATGGTGTTTTTTAAACCAAAGCCTTGGTTGGTAGCCTGTTTTGAAGATAAACTACAGTATTAACTGCCTCAGCCCAAAAAGTCTTAGGCAGATTCCTTTCAAACACTAAGCATCAAGCCATATCCATCAAGGTTCGATTCTTTCTGTCACTGGCACCATTCTGCTGAGGTGTGTAGGTGTTTGTAAGCTGGTGTTTGATGCCTGCTTCATCGCAAAAACCTTGAAACATTACTGAAGTGTACTCTGTGCCATTGTTTGAACTTAATGTCTTGAGCTTGAAACTTGATTCTATTTCTGCTACAGCCTTGAATTTCCAAAACATTAAGGCTACTTCTGACTTATGGTTTTAAAAATAAACCCAGCAAAACCTTGAGTAATCATTAATGAACAGAATGAAATACCTGCTACCATTCAAGGACTGTGTCTGCATAGGACCACACACATCAGTGTGAACTAATTACAACTTTTCAGAAGCTCTCCAGGCCCTTTTTAAAGGAAATGGTAATCTAGCTTGCTTTCCTAGCTGACACACTTCACAAACATCTTCCTCTTTAACTGATTTTGTGAAATTTTCAACCAAGTCCCTTTTGGTCAATTGAATTAGAGACTTGTAGTTGGCATGACCTAACCTTTTGTGCCATAGCTTGGACTCATCTAAGACAGTTGTGTAGGCACTGTCTGAACTTTTGTTCTAGTCCATAATAAAGCTTCTGTCAATCATGGTCACTGACATGAGTTTGGATCCACTTGGATCACTAATCAGACATTTTTCTCCTTTAAAAACAATCGAGTAACCCTTTTTGAGCAGCTGAGCTATGCTAAGTAGATTTCTATCAATTTCAGGTACTAACAAGACATTAGAAACAAGTTTGGTACCTGTAGGAGTGTCAATTAGCACATCTCCCTTGCCTTCTGCTTCAATGTAGTCTCTATTCCCCACTTTTATTCTTTTGTTGAAGCTTCTATCTAAGTTCTTGAAAATAACTGCATCAGGGGTCATGTGGTTTGTGCAACCACTATCAATTAGCCAACCTTTTGTGATGTTTCTTCTGGTGGCTGAGTAGGAGACAGCAAAGACTTGCTCTTCTTGATCACACATTCTTCTGCCACTTGAGCTTTAGCTTTAGCCTGTTGAGGCTGGTTTTGCTTCTGCTTGGCCTTGTTTTTGCACACTTTCTTAACATGGCCTATCTGTTTACAAATTTTGCACTAAACATCAGGTCTGAACCAGCAGTTTGCTTCTAGATGATTAAGCCTTCTGTAATGTGGGCAAGGTGGATATCTTCTTCTTGCTCCATCTCTTCTAGGCTTGTTTGACCAAGTCTTATTCTCTTTATAGCTAGAGGAGCTTGAGGTTGGTCTGCTCTTGGCTTGGAAGGCACCTTCTTGATGCTCTTCCTGTCTGCTGGCTCTTCTTTGTTCTTGAGCATAAAGGGCATTGATTAGCTCAGTCAAAGAGATGCTCGACAGATCTCTTGAGTCTTCTACGGAAGAGATTTTGGCTTCATATCTTTCAGGTAAGGTTGAAATAACCTTTTCCACTATTCTTGCTTCACTGAACTGGTCTCTAAGCAATCTGATGCTGTTCACAATAGACATGATCCTGCTTGAGTATCGCTTCACTGTTTCTGCTTCCTTCATCTTCAAATTTTCAAAGTCCCTTATCAAATTCTAGAGTTGTTGCTGTCTTGTTCTTTTAGTTCCTTGAAACTACTCCTTGAGCCTATCCCAAGCCTGTTTTGGAGACTCACAAGCCATAATCCTTGTGAAAATCAAGTCTGACACACTGTTTTGGATGCATGGCATTGCTTTGTGTCTCTTGGCTCTATCATTAGAGTGCTGCCTGATCTGAGCCACCGTGGGGTTAGCTCTCAAAGGTGGTGGTTCAACATCAGAGTTGAAAACCTCCTACAAGTAAAATGCCTACAGGCAAGTTTTCATTTTCACTACCCAAATGTGGTAGCCTTCACTATTGAACACTAGTGGTGGAGCTGGAGAGAAACCGAATGAAGACATCATTTTGAGGATTGAAAAATGAAAGGTCCACTAAGAAATCAGCTCTTGATACCAATTTTTGGAACTAAGAAAACAGAATAAGGCAATTTAATAGAAACTTGAAGCTTAAGCTTCGATGTCTTGTTGATCAAACAACAAAATCGGCCAAAGCTTTGTAAAACAGAAAATGCTTGAGTAAAGAGCAAAATGAAGAAGAATTTGTCTGAAAGATTTCATTACATCAATGAAGGCACAATGCCATTACATATATCAAGCAAAATAGCTTGTCAAAATAAGCAACTGTCACCTAAACACATACCTAACTCCATTGAGCAGCTTAGAAACTTGATAAACTTAACTTGTACACTTGGTAAAGTTGATTTATCAGCTCAAACATCACCTAATTACATCAAGTACATTAACAAATTAGTTCAAATCTAACTAAGTAATAAAACATAAGCTAAAAAGTAACAAAATAGCAGCATGTGCTTTAGCTACAATTGCTTGGCTCGGGCAGCTTGGTTTGCTTCTTGTGCTACATGGCTTCTTGTGCTGCATGGAAGCCAACTTCAACATTATTTCTTTCAATTCTTTTTTATAATTCCTATTTCTATGTTGCATCGATGGTGGGGCAACTTTATTCTCTTGTCATTTTGTAACTTTCTCTACCAAGGATTTTCTCTACGAACTCAATTTATTTCCGGTCGTCTTTATGAGATAAGCATGCTATTCTACTTTTATCTTAGCAGTGAAATTGTTATTACTTTTCTCACTGGGTTCAAAGATGTTTGGTTTAAAATTTGATTGAGTTTTGTGAATATAAAAGGTAGAACGTGTGGACAAGGTGCAATCTTTGGATATTAGGGAAACATATATCTAAACGTGTATCAAACTAACAAATATCTAAAAGTGTATTGAATGATCATCCCATCCAATGTACTTTCACATTTGACTTGTCACAATATTTTTAATATTGTCATCAATGTATAGAGTTTATTATTGCACTCATTTTATGAAGTTTTCAATAATAAGCAAAACCAGCCCCTCAATAGCTCCAGTTGTGATGTAGTGGCAATTCCTACTGGAGAGGATATTATTTCAGAGCTTTCTTCTAAGGTATCTAAATCTTCAGGCAAGTGTTAATTGTTCACTCTCTTACTTCTGTTGTGTAAAAATAGTCTCCAAGTCTTTTGATTTGGTTGATAATCTATTATTTTGCTTTAATGCCATTTTGATTTGATTGACTTCCCCAGTAATAAAGTGTCATTGCAGCATTGAACAATTATGATTTTGAAGAGAAAGCAAAGCCACCTGTTGTTCAGTGAAGAGGACGTTTTAAAGTTGCATCCGAGAAAGTTGATTTGGGAAAGGTGATTTAGATCTTTCTGGTCTGGTGGTTGCTTCTTTTGTTCATAAAAGATATGAACTCAACTTCTCTTTTCAGGTTGGCACATCTCCTCCACTGCAAAAGAGTCGCAGCATGCAGGTTCGTACTTTGGAGGTCAGCACGTGTGTGCCTAATTGCCTATTATTCTTAGCGCCCCACTTTATAGTTCTCTGGTAACTGCATGGTTAGGTATTTGATTTCATCCATAAGAGTTGGCTTGTGTTCCTCACAAACTCCTGTATCACTATAACAACTACTAGTAAAAGAAGTTATATGGTCACATGCAGAAAAATTACAGTCCATACTGAACCATTATGTAATTGGCTTATGCCTTATTTAGCATCAGCAAGGAGATAAGAAACTATTTCTCTAGAGTAGCTTGACTGACTATTAATTTTCTGATACTATTTCTTAATATTTTGGCATATAATGCTTGGGAAATTTTGAACCTTCTCAGTATAAAATTGTTTTAGCTGTTTAATTGAGAACTTTATTGTTTTTTTGTTTACTGAAGTAATCTCAAAGCCAAAACTGGTCATATGAGAAAAAAACAAAAACGTGGGTATATACCTTTTAGATCTTCCAAGTAAACAACGAATACAACATATTCCTGAAAAAAGGAACATATCTATACTCTTATTTTATTTCTTATGATTTATATAACATCAAAGTCATTGGTTATGCAGGTGCTCATCCCAAATCCCATATTTTCACTAGTATCACTGTCTGCCGTCAAACCATCAACTCCTGCTGCGCTATTGACTCCTGCTGCTGCACCACTAACTCCTATGCACCACCATACCATCAACTCCTGCTGCTGTCACATCGTCAACTCCTGTTGCCAATAATCCTTTGTTGCAGTCTGTTTTGAAGACAAACATTCTTCAAAGGGTAGGTTAGCAATATACACTTGGCATTTTTTATTTATATCTGTCAACTAATGTATCTCATTTTTGAAATCTTTCTGTCAACAGGAGAATATCTTAAATCTGATGAAGCACATTTGTGCTGGTGACTCCATAGGTGCTAAAACTAATTTTTCTAAAAAAATACCTTCTATTCCTCTCTTCTATAAATTGAAATAAGATAATCTTTGTTACGAGTACTCTAACGTTTACTGTTGTTGATTCTGTTAGTTAAAGTAGTTATCTTGTTAATATAGTTGTTGCTGTTATTTCTGGTACAGTTACATTGCTATGTTAAATAGTCATAGCGTTCTGTTCTAAACACATTCTGAAATCAAAAGGAAAGTTTTTTCTTCTTGTTATTTTATTATCTAACATGGTATCAGAGCTAGTGTTTTCGTGGTATAACGAATATCGTGTTTTGTGATTTAATGGCTACGGAGGAAGTTCCAACAACTGATACACCTCGTCATTCATCAAACATTGGGGAGGCAGTTCGTTCCCAAGATACTGGTGGTCTAATTTTGCAGCATGTTCAGTATTTTTCCAAACATGACACGATAAAACTTGGTGAGAACAATTTTCTTTTATGGAAACATCAAATTTTATTGATTCTTGAAGGATATGATCGTGAAGGATATGATCTTGAAGGATATGTGTTACGCACTGTTAATGTTCCTGCACAATTTCTAACTAGCAATGAGGGGCAGCTGGTTGCCAATCTAGCTTTTCTCGTTCACAAGAAACAGGACAAGTTACTCGTTTCTTGGTTGTTATCTACAGTCACAGATAATGTCTTAGTGTATCTCACAACAGCCAAGACTAGCTTTGAAATCTGGTCAACTATTGACAGAAAGTTTGGTGCTAAGTCAAATGTTAAAATTTCAAGTATGCGTCATGCTTTATATTCTTTAAAGAAAGCAAATCTTATTGTCAAAGAATACATGTTCAAAGTAAAAAGTATGAGTGATAGCTTGATTACAGCTGTAGTATGGTTACTGATCAAGAATAGGTGAGCATTATTTTAGCAAGGCTTTCGATGGAATATGAGTTTATTCGTGTGTTAGCATCATCAGCTTCGGTTTCCCTTAATTTGCTGACAGAGATGCCTCTTGATTGCGAGGCAAGGCATCTGGTTTTACACACTGAAGTCCCTCTACAGGCCAATTTGGCATCTCACAAAAAACGAGATGATCGATTAAAACAAGCTACAGATTCCAAGAGCTATTCTCACGAGTTCAAGCATAGACATAGAGGGTATGGAAGAGGCTGGTCTCGAGGCAAATCTGGTGGTACTAGAGGTGCTGGTCGTAGCTGGTCTCGTTCTCGGCCACAGTGTCAGTTATGTGGCAAAGTTAGTTATGTGGTTCAAACCTGTTGTGACAGTCCGATTTAGATACTAATCGAAACAGTGGTTTCAAAACCACAAATCCGAGTCAAAAAAATATTTTAATATTATTTTCTTTATTAATTATGTGTGAAATTATATGTGTGAAAGTTTCGTGAAATAATTTTATTGTTTGTGCGCTTAATTTGAGAAAACGGCTTAATCGCGTAAAATGAAAATTTGAGAGTTAAAAATAAAAGTGTCTAATTGTTGTTGTCTTTTTAAATTAGAGGTTTAAAGATGCAATTAAGCCATAAAGTAGATAGTGGGCGGAAAAGGACAAGTATAACCTTATTATATATATGTTTGTTTATTTATGTAAAGGTTAAATAGGTAAATTAATTATTAAAGTTAATATATGTTAAACATATCAAAAATTAAATCATGTTCTTCATCTTTTGACCGAAACTAAAAGAGAAATAGAAGGGTTTAAAGCTTTGGTATTTTCGGCACTTATAAATCTTGATTAAGGTATGGATTTTGTTCGGTTTTTAATAATTTTTACGTTTTTGAGATCGTTGCTTCGAATACTTCAAAACCCGTGTCTTAATTTTGTGAATTTATGATGATTTTTAAATACGCCATTGATGAATGTTTGAGTTTTATGATGTTAGTTGATGAAATATGAAATATATGTGTTAGATTAACATGTTTTATCTTTGAATTTTTGGTGAATTTGAGTAATTAGAGCTAAATTGTGAAAATAATTTTTTGAGGGACTAAAATGTGAAATAAATAAAATGTGTGGACTTGTATGAAGACTATGAATGTTCGGCCCTAGCATGATGTGTACAAATTTTGTGTATTTTGTGTTTTATGCAATAGGGACTAAATTGCAAAAGTGTAAAATGGCAGGGGCAAAATGATAATTTGCCCATTTATGTGTTTTTGGATAAAATTGAATGATTTGATAAATGAAAGGGTTAAATTTGCATATGTTTAGATCGAGAACCGAAGAAAACAGAATTAGATCAGGGAAAGTCGAAAGTGGTCGAATAGTCAATTTCGTCCGTCGATATCCGAGGTAAGTCTATTAGAAAATAAATGTCGTTAAATTAGAATGTATATGAATTTTATATACTGGATTTTAATTGTATAAATTTTTATACTAATAGCCAAATGTATAAGTGCTTGTGAGATTTGGATACAATTTCAATTTTTTTTTCGAGATACGATGTTTGAAAAGCTTAGTATGAATTTTAAAGAATAAGTAGGATTTCCTATATATGTATTATGTGTAAGACTGACTTTATATCAGTGATATTCAAGCTTTATGCCTAGCAGGCTTTATGCCGGTGAATTATATCAGGCTTTATGCCTAACAGGCTTTATGCCGGCGAATTATATCAGGCTTTATGCCGGTGAATTATATCAGCCTAGCAGGCTCATTGCTGGTGTATCGAATGGGATTAATGAATTAGAATGATCAAGTATGTGATGTTTAATTACCTATTTGATAAATAGGTAAGTAAGTTGGTTGGTTATATAACAAAGATAATACATAATGTTATTAAAAGTATATATATATGTGTATATGAAAGGTATATTCGACCTTATTTTAAATATAGGTATATGATTGGAAGATTGTATATAAATGAATAATCATGATAAAAATGATTTGAGATTAGTGAATATATTAGTAATGTATATATATGTGTATATTCGGCCTTGACAAATTTCTTATGAAATTATATGTTACTTATATATATTTGCTTAAGGCTTACTAAGCTAAGTTAGCTTACTTTGTATTGTTCTTTATTTGCCATTGCTTTATAGATTTTGGAGGTCGTTACGTGCTCGGGGATCGTCAGTGAAGTCATTCAGACTGTCGTATACTTTCGGTACTTTTAAAAGTTTTATTCGAACTTATGGCATGTATAGGCTAATATGTATTTTGGTCTAATTTTGGATATGTATATAATAAGCCATGCGAAAATGACTTGTTCATTTTATAAATCTCGAAATTTATGCCTTTGCTTGATGATTTTGGTATGTTTATGATTGGTTGATTAAGTTTCGGCATATATATATCTTGTGTCTAGTATTATGTCAAATTGTTAATGGTGTGTTTTGATTAAGGGTTGAATGTGAGTAGTGAATATACTTAGTTAGTATTCGGCTAGGGTAATCAACTATTTAGGCTCAGTTTTGAATGACAAGGAATGTATATGATCTAACTGACATGGTAGTTAATTTGGTTGATTAATTATTGATAATATTCTTTGGTTGTGTATATGAATTATAGGCATGATAATTCACATGCGAATTAGGTATGGGGTTCATGTTTGTGGTTGAATATATCGTATTAGATATGTTATTTATCTTACAAAATTAGATAATTATATTTTGGCATTTGCATTCGAAATTGGTTAAGTTTAATTTGGTAAAATGTACATAATGTTATAATGTTTAAATGCTATGAATTGGTAATTGAATTTAGAAATGGCTTTTGGTTTTAGGGTGTTATGCGCATGGTTGGATAATGTTAGAGATATAGTTGGTTATGTATAAAGTTACTTAACATTTTATGTGCAAATGATTATTGAACTGTGAGGTATGGTTAAATTAGTTTAGCAGGTGTGTGTATAAAATTCATTAAATATTACGGTTGTTATTTAGTTAATGATATGGGTTGGAAAGATATAATATACGAATGTACTCAAATTTATAAAATGGTATGATAGTGATTTGTTATGAAATAGATGTAAAGAAATGGGTGTCTCGATATATGTTCGATATATATATAAAATGAAATATGTTTGATTATATAATTGAGTATTCGAATATTATGAAAATTGTCGAAACCATTTTTTTGAAAAAGGGATCAACTTAAATTTTGAAAAAAGAACGAAAATGGAGTCACCACCAATCCTTTTTATTTAGGTGTGATCGGATCACCTCATAATTAAATCATTTTAATAAAAAATTAAATTTACTAAA
>JABEZY010272853.1:0-15511 GCA_013467495.1 Gossypium gossypioides
TTCCTCATAAAACCCTTTAATTATAATTTTATAATAATTTAACAATTATATACTAATAGTGATTAACTTTTGTAATTTTTAAGATTTAATCCTTTTTCTTTAATTAACTAACCAAACATCGAAATTACCAGACCAAATTTCAATTTACGTATGTAATAGCTCTGTAAATATTTAAATAATATTTATGATCTTGGTTTATGAAAACGAGGTCTCGATACCTCACTTTCCAAAACCACTAACTTTTGAACTGATACACTTGTACCTTAACTAACTTTTCAAATAACCAATTCATCGAAAAATAGAGTTTTCAAACTATCGTTTCCGGTACCACTAAAAATTAGGTTGTTATAGAAAGAGTTTAAGGTTACTTCTACTACGAGTCAATCAGGCACTGGGTGCCAAATTACTTTTGTTATACAGATGAGACACTGGATGTCAAACTTATTTGAGCGCTAGGCACAAACTATTTACTTTGGATTTATCCAATGACACACTGGGTGCCAAACTTGTAACAACCCTGACTCGTCTCCAACATCGGTTTAGGGTTACAGAGTATTACCGTACAATCAGACATTTAAACATCATAACATTCAATAATTAAAATATATTATAAATAATTTATTCTCATACATTTTGTCTCTAAATCGATCCCTTAAGGCCCTAAAAATAACTTGGAAGCAATTCGGGACTAATTTGAAACAAAATGGAAAGTTTAAGAAAAAATTGCAAAAAATGGAAATAGGGGTCACACGTCCATGTGGCCAAGCCATGTGACATCACCCTAGGCCGTATAACTTTTGAACAAGGGACACAAGACCGTGTCCTAGCCCGTGTCCTCACTCGTGTATCTCAATGAGTAGGGTCACACGGCCATGCCACACACCCGTGTGCTAGGTCGTGTAACTCACTGACTTGAACTAAGAAATTCTCAGATGATACACGATCGTGTCGCTAGGCCGTGTGCCTCACACGGCCGTGTGACAGCCCGTGTCCCAGGCCAAGTAAACCTAAAATTTACCTAAAACTAACCATTTAAGCATTTTACAATCAATTCACACTTAACCAATCTAACCATTTAAGCATACATCTAAAGGACTTAAACATCATTCACAACCACATAAACATGCCATTGTAGACACCCTAAATCAACTAACCAATGTGTCATTCAAAGACACCACAATTATGTCAACACATCATCTATCAAAACATGTCAATATTGCCTCATTACATGTATGATATCCTAGTTCAAATATGTACTAAAACATACCACAAATAATCATTTTCAAACCACTCTAATTGCACCAAAAAGAACATTATTTACAAGTATATTAAAACAATCAAGTGACATAATTTGGTAAAGTATCAATGTGTACCAAACTAACGTATTTATCTATATATACATGCCACTACCCTAGGAGATACCAAAAACTACCAACTTAGATGGATAGTGTAAGCTGGTTCAATGATCCTTCCAAACTGCCAACAACTTTTATCTACAAAACAATGCATAAGAACCGATAAGCTTACAAAGCTTAGTAAGGACATAGTATAACATTTAATCTAATTACAATTAAATATAGTTCATATACTATTTGATTCAAAGTTACTAGAGTATAAACAGGGGCACAAAAGTGCATTCAAGGGTACCGAAGTACAAACAGGGGCACGTAGGTGCAATCAGGGGTACCGAAGTAAAAATAGGGGCACGTATGTGCAATTAGGGGTACTGAAGTAAAAATAGGGGCACGTAGGTGCAATCAGGGGTACCGAAGTACAAATAGGGGCATGTATGTGCAATCATACAAAAAATTTCTATAAACACATTAATTAAAGAATCATAATATAAGAAAACAAGTAGAAATTCATTTACATATTGAAATACCATGAACTTACCTACTATTCGATTTTGACCAACACGCAGGGACTAATCCACTATTTTCCTTTTTTCTAGGTTATTGTCTTTTTTATCCAAGTTTTGATTTATATAATAATTAAATACAATATATTAATCTCATACTTATTTCACATTCCATTCAATGTATATGACCCTTAAATTTTCATTAATTACATATTTGCCTAAACTTTTACAACTTTTACAATTTAATCCTCTAACCCGATATTCATCAAATTGACCATTTTTTGATAACCAAATTACAGCAAAAAATTCTAGGCTCTTTAACGGTCCCTATTATATCTCAAATTCACTATCAAACCTTAAAATTTTGACATTTTAACAATTTAATCCTTAAATCAAAATCTAACAAAAATACTTCACAAAACAATCAAATATCACAATCAAAACTTCAAACACATGGTTATCATCAGAAACATTCAAGATTAATCAATGGAAACTTCTAAAATTTTTAGCAGATTCAAAAACGGAGGAACAAGCTAGATGGACCTAGTTGCAACGATCTCAAAAATATAAAAATTATAAGAAAATGAGTCAATTTCCATACCATGCAAGGCAAAGAGATGATCGAAGCTCTCCTAGGTCTCCAATGGTATTTTTCGACACAAGGATGAAGAAAATGAAGAAGAAATCTCATCTTTCCAATTTGTTTTTACTAAATTTTACTTTATTTACAACTTTGCCATTAATTTAACATTATTTTTATCATTTTTATCATTTTTAATGTCGTCCAAACTTAATGACTAGGGCTAATTGCTACATAGGTCCTTCCTCATTTAGTAATTAAACTATTAAATCACTTAAATGTAATAATTACTAAGTTTTGCACATTTTATAATTTAGTTCTTTTTCTTTAATTAGCTATCTAAACGATAAAATTTCTTAACCAAAAATTAATACGACTCTGATTGCCTCAAAAATATTCTATATATAACATTTATGAGTCGACACGATGGAAATTTGTGGTCCCGAAACCACTATTCTGTCACCACTGAAAAATGGGTTGTTCAAAACTAGTGTGTTGGTTGGAACCGTATATCCGTCTGAGTCTGAGTCAAGTTAATAGGGAAGTAAAATGTAAAATGGAATAACTATTTGTGAAATGAATTGAAACAATGATGGTTATGTTTATTGAATATATGAAAGTGTAATTTGAGATGACATGTGTTACCTAATGAATTGAAATATCAAATGAGATGTGAAATGAAATTGCTATACTTTTATATTACTTAATTGTGTTAGATTTGAATAATGAATATGGGAAATGGTAGAGTTGGCATAGTAACTTGCATACCATCAATTGTTCTTTCACTCATGCATTTAAATGACTTATGTTATAATGTTCGGATTATAGAAATGCCACTGAGTTATACTCAGTCTGCGGTTTTGTTTTCCATTCGCAAGTTAGATTCTATTTTGTTCGACCATCAACATTAGCATCTAGCGGCAATCCTGGACTCAAAATGTTGGTGATGTTTTAGTTGTTAATGGCATGTACCTAGGGAGTCATATATTTATGCAATGCTATATTTTGAATTAGTTTGGCATTTTGAATAACATGAGTATATATGTATATATGTGTGATGGCAATGGTCCATGTTAATGACATCTTGTTGAGTAGTTTAGGCATGTATGCTTAATGGGTTAAATGGTGATTAGGTGTTATGTTATGAGATATGTTTGGTAAGTAAATAGTTGTGAAGGAATGAATGGTATGCTATGTTGAGCTTGAAATAATTTGGTAAGTTTTGGTGTATGTTTGTGTGGTTGATATTGATTCATTTTAAGATGTTTTAAATGGTTAAATAATGTATACTATGTTGATTGTGTTGAAGTGTAATTTGAGGCATATTGGAATGATTTGAATGTAGTATTTTAGTTCATATAGTAGTGAATTATATGCAGGTTATAAGTGGATTTTATTATGCTTTAGAACATGCTTGTATATAGAAAAACGTTTAGGTTTGTTTTGAGACCTAAAGGTCACTTTTTATACCACACGACCATGTGCCACTCACGGTTCCAAGACACGACATTAGGTTATTACATGGGCTGGCACACGCCCGTGTAATGCAAGTGAAGTTATGTAACACCCGTAACCCGTATCCGTCGGTGAAATAGGGTTACGAAGCATTACTACAAAACCATAACGTCAAAACATACATTTTCAATCATTTCAATAAATATATCATAATCAATTCATATTCATGCATTTCATCCCTTAATCGAGCCAGGCCTTAGAAACACTTTAGAAATGATTATGATATTCTTTTGATTTATTCTATGGTGACAAGTATGACTTTCCCAAATGTCGTTTTCCCGAATCATGAGCCTCAGAGTCGGCTTTTCTTTTTTCTTTACTAAGCTCTTCACCTTTGTGTGCTCTGTCAACTAAAACCACGAATTCTTTTAGCTCAAGAATTCCGACAAGCAACTTTATATCTTCATTTAGTCCATCTTCAAATCGAGTACACATTGAAGCTTCTATTGGTATACACTCTCGGGCATATTTACTAAGTTGCACAAATTTCCTCTCATATTCCGATACAATCATCCGGCCCTGTTTCAACTCAAGAAATTCTTTACGTTTCTTATCAAGAAACCTCTGACTCACGTATTTCTTTTGAAATTCTATTTGGAAAAACTTCCAATCAATTCAATCTCTCAACATAACAGAAACTAGAGTATTCCACTACTGATAGGCTGAATTTTTCAATAATGATACTCACATTTCACATATTCCACCAGTGTACAGGATAATTCATCAAAAACTCTGATCGTATTTTCCAACCAGAACTCAGCTCTCTCCAGATCATCTTCAATTGTACCTATGAACTCTTCAGCCCCATATTTACAGATTTTATCAACTGGAGGCTTGCTTGCTCGTACTGGTCTAAACCCTGAGGAATTACGGGGACCGATTGGGGAACAGGTGGTGGAGGTCGTTGAGCCATCTGGTTCGTTCGTACGAACTCGGTAAACCACTCATTCATCATCTAAAAGAAATCTTCTTTAGCCTCTCCTCCTCGACCCTCAGATACGAGCCTACTTCCACTAAACCCTGCCCTGTGAACGAAGGCTTACGCGTTACTTTCAACTTTATTGGAGTCAGCTCAGTTGGATGACATTATCTATATGAAAGCATAATTCAAATCGAGTCAGGAGTTATTACACTATCACAGGTTATATAATGGCATGTATTTCAGTCTAAAAATAGGCTAAACCGTAGCTCTGATACCACTAAATGTAATACCCTTAACCTGTATCCGTTGCCGAAATAGAGTTACAGAGCATTACCATAAAACTGTAACGTAAAAACATACATTTTCAATCATTTCATTAAACATATCATAATCAATTCATATTCATGCATTTCGTCCCTTAATCAAGCCCTCGAGGCCTTCGAAACACTTTAGAAATGATTCGGGACTAAATCAGAAATATTTGGAACATTAAGGAAAAAGTTAGAAAAATTAGACTGCAGGGGTCACACAGTCGTGTGCCTCACACGGCTAAGACACACGCCCGTGTCTCAGACCGTGTAACAATCCAAATAGGGACACATGGCCGTGTCCCAACCCGTGTCTGTGCGCGTGTAACTCTCTGACTTGGGTCACACGGCAAAGCTACACGCCCGTGTGCTAGGCTTTGTAACTTTTGAAATGGCCTCACACGCCCGTGTCCCAAGAAATTGGCCAAAAGTCAAGCCATTTCCTTCACCCACCTCTAGTATATACCTAAACACATTTGCACATATGACCAAAGCATCAAACCCTACCCAAAACATGCATAAAAATGACAATGTCACTATACATTAATCCACTCAACTAATATGCCAGTAAGGAACCTCAATCACAAACCATTAAACATACCGAAACATATGCATTTTTGGTCATACATCAACTACACATATTTAAACTATTTCCATACCAAAACATAACACAATTGACCACATTTCAAACATACCATACTTGATCCATACCATATCAAAATAAACTTACCATTTGGATCCTTATCCACATGCATCAAAATCTCATAAGTGACACAAAATAACCATTTCCAAATGGTACCAAACAACCAAAATATTTTCACATACCAAATTTAACACTTAGCATTCAATCCAAACTTTAAACATAAGTTCCCTATACATGTCATTATAACCTTGGCTAGAACATCACAAACTATTGATATATTTGTTGGATGGTGTGATAAATCTTCGACGAGCTTCCAAACTGATTAAGCTTTCAATAAACTGTAAAACATAGGAAAGAAAACTACGTAAGCATATAATGCTTAGTAAGTTCATAAAACATAAAACATAACTTACCATTTCATTACATAACATTAAATTTAGGCATAATACAATCCAACCATAAGTTTGGCACAAGCCTAAGCACCAACAACAACACATGTTAGCATACTCGAGCATAATCCACATGAATTTAACATATGTAAGCCATTACACATGAACATAATTCACTTGAATTCACCATCTTCCTTAACATAACATGCTTTCAATGTAACTCACCATTTCAGTCCTTTTCATAAATACTCATCATGGTTCATATTGAATACTTACCATTACTTTCCTTTTCATGCCCGTTGAATCGTTTAGAATATCATTGGATACACAGGATAGCTCACATAAAGTGTGCTAAACATATAACTGTAACCTTTCCTTTCCTTTACATCATTGCTCACACGAGCTGGGAAATAGGTCTGCTCAGACGAACTGTAGGTCAGAATGTAAGCTACACGATGCTGCTCGTACGAGTTGTGAAGTATCCGTAACAAATATAGGACCTCAGCCATTGGTAGGACATTTAAGACCAGCACCCGAAACATGAAAACCCTAATGACGTCATTTGTATCCCATGAATTCCTAAGGTTCAAACGGGGCTCGATAATCATCGTGACATTATTGGATTTACATAATTCAAATACATAGAAATCAACATATTAACATATAGATCAATATAACATTAAAACAGTATTAAATCATACGAACTTACCTCAACGATTAAGGCGTAGAAACGGAGTCGACTAATCCAAAGCTTTAGCTTTACCCCGATCTAAATCCGTACGAGATCTATCTTGATCTAAATATACAAATTCAATCCATTTATTATTCATACTATTCAATTTAGTCCAAAATTCATACTTTTGTATAATTACATTTTTGTCCCAAATATTTTAACTTATTTATAATTTAGTCTTTAATCTCGTAAATGAAAATTTATGCAATTTCATCCACATATTATGCTAGACGGTTTACTAAGGATTCATATCAACCCAAAAAAACCATCATTTCATAAATTTATCATGGTATTTTACTACTTCCACAAATAAGTCCCTGAATGATAAATTCATTAAAAATCACTTTACAAAAGTTGTTTGTTTAACAACAAGGACTCATAATCTTTCATTTAATTTCAAGAATAATGCAAACATGTTCATGGAAAAACCCTAATACTTTAAAATTTTTGCAAATTAGTCCCTGAGCTAGCTAGATTAAGTTACAACGATCTCGAAAACATAAAAATCATTAAAACGGAATCAAAAAGCATACCATGCAAGTGTAGAAGTCTAGCCGAATGTTCAACCTTTAAAAATGGTGTTTTTCTACCCTATTTTCGGTGAAGAAGTTCTTTAGAAAGATGATACCTTATTTGCCTTATTTTTGTTTTACCTTAATTTATTACTTTACAAATTTAACCTTTATTAATTAACCTTCATGTCCATGAATGTCCACTAATAATAATAATGGTCTATTTACCATATAAGTCCCTTCATAATTTAATTTCATAGCTAATAAATACCTTTAATTAATAGAACTCTACTTTTGCACCTTTTTCGATTTAGTCCTTTTCACTTAATTAAGATGCAAAGGTCAAAATTTTTTAACGAAATTTTAACATAACCCTAACATAGTCCCGTAAACATTAAAGTAATAAAATAAATATTTACTCATAGGATTTTTGGTCCCAAAACCATTGTTCTAATTTCACTGAAAATGGGCTGCTACAAGTTATGCCTGTATAGTTGCACACGGCCTCAGCTTGTTACACAGCCTGGTGACATGGCTGTGTGACATTGAATAATTACACATTTCACCCCATGACCTTAGTGAGTTGCATGGTTTGTTCAAATGGCAGTGTGACTCCAACTTCACACGGGCTCAGCCTGTTAGACGGTCTGTCCACACGGCTGTGTGTCTCCACCCTCATATGGCTTCAGCCTTTCACACAGCTAGGGTACACAGCTGTGTGACCCATATTTTTCAAATTTTCCTATCTTTTTATAATAGTTTCAATATGATCCTTGATTGATGTCAGATTCATTTGAGAGCTTTTGTAAGCTCGATTTAATCTCGATCTTGATTGTATTGCATGATTTACATGTTTATATGTGATTATCTAATATAGAATTGAAATTTAATTATGGATTGTGTGTAACTGTTCTGTAATCGACTGTAGCATCTTATCACTTAGGTTTAGCGACCGAACCGGGTAAAGGGTGTTACAACACTAGGGTCTCTGTAAAGACATATAATACTCAATGAGCGCAACAGATGTTGGATCTCGATATAACTTGTAATGATCTTCGTACAATCACAAATCTCGTACAATCGCACATATGACCCTATTGGCATGCCTATCATATCTTAACCTTTTACTAAGTTCACATAGGCATCAATCCTACATATATGCATTATCATACCTGTAATCATTCTTACCCACATATTCATACCCTATAATCATTTACATTCACCTGTCATACCCTATGTTCGGTCACTTTTGCATTTTCGTACCTTGTACAATGTTCTATCGCATAACATTCATTTATCTCGTTGCATTTCAATTCAATCCAATTTTTATATATATTCACATTCAATTTCAGAATCACATTTCAGTTCAACATCAACACATAATTAACTCGTACCATATAACATGTTTCAATCGATTAAGGTATTACAAACCATGTTCCACAAAATCATACTTATTTTCCATTTTATTCAATTCAGTACATTATCATGATATTCAATAACAATCACAACAAATCAATTCATATGACAATTATATACTTACCTTGATGTTCATTCATGCAATTAAAATGTATATGCAAGCAATTAAATCTATCCCGAATCATAAAAGTAAAATCAGGATTTCGTGTCGCTCGTCAACAACTCTAGCTTTTCCTTTCTCTCTCAATGGCTCAGTGTCAGTGTTAGCTATGTACAATAACACATTAAAATAAACAAAATAAATTTCCATTAATTCACATTCAAACATCAAGTAAAGAATATTTTGCATTTTATTCAATTTAGTCCCTAAACTCGAGACAAACATAACTTTTGATATAAAGCTTTGGATTAAAATCTGATTCCACATTTACTCTTTAGGGACCCTATACTTTCTATTTTGAACATAATTTCATAAAAAAATTTCATTTTATTCAATTTGGTCCCTAATATAACAAGGTTAGCAATCAAGCTTGTTCAGCTTTACAATTTAGTCCTTTCTATAATCTAAGCTTAATTTTTATCAATTTCAAGTCTAATTCTTCAATTTCTTAACAATGACAACTTATTAAAATTTCAACAATTGGACAAATTGATACATGGGCTAGCTAAATCAAGCTCCCATGATTATAAATCCATAAAATTAACAGAAAATGGCTTAGGGACTAACTTGCTAGAATTGGTCGAATGCTTAAGGGTTTAAAGCTTTTTTCTCATGTTCTTTAATGGAGGATGATAGAAATGGAGAAGATGATAACATTTATCCACTAACTTTTAGTTTATAATTAAACTTAATTAATTAACTTAATCTTGATTAATTATACTATCATCACCATCCATTAATATTTAATTAAAATAGGTTTATTAACTATTTTAGTCCCTGGGATAATTTCTATCTAACTCTCCAAGCCTTTTCCTAATTAAAACTTTATAGCAATTGAATTTTTACAATTTAGTCATTAGACCCCAAATTAACCATTTTTTTAGCTAATTTACTTAACTGAATTTTAATATATTTCTATAACACTTTCGTAAATATTCTTATTTAATATTTATGGACTCAGTTTATGGAAACGAGGTTTCAAAATTGTATTTTTCGACATCATTGAAAATTGGGTCATTACATTCATGAAATTATTCTAAGAAAGAGGTAATTTTTCAATAATTGCAACCACTTGAAAAGATTTGCTCAAAACCATACGTTCAACAAGAATTTCATGCAAAATTAGTTGAAGCTCTTCAACTTGACTTATCACAGTCTTTGAATCAATCATCTTGAAATCAAGAAACTTTCTAATTATGAACTTTTTCAAGCCTGCATCTTCAGCTTTATACTTTCGATCCAAAGCTTCCCATAGTGCCTTCGCACTATTAATGGACCCATAAACATCATAGAGTTTATTGTCCAAGCTATTCAGGATGTAATTTTCACATACGAAGTCACTATGCTTCCATGCATCCATAACAACAACGGTTGTGGAATCAGATTATTTCTTTGAGAGTTTCAATTCATCCTCAGTTAAGAACTTAGCCAAGTTCAACGTGTTCAAATAGAAAAACACCTTTTGTTGTCATCACTTAAAGTTTGTTCCATCAAACTTTTCAAGTTTCTCACCATGCACTAGTGAGGGTGATAATGGAATCCTCTCTTCCAAAGAAGTCTTACCTATCACACCTTGAATTGCGGGTTAAAATTTTTTGAGAATATTTGTTAGTTTTGAAACTATTTTATTTTGCTATTTGGGTGAATATTTGGGCCACTGTTAGGGGCTAGTTTGTTATGGAATACAAAAAAACCCTAAGCCTTAAACTTTTTTCCCACCCTTTTCCCTGTGTCGCCAACCCTAGTGCTAAAACCCTAAGTATTTACACCTTGTTATGCTAGGCTAGTCGCCCTTTTCTTTTCCCTTGATTTTCCTGGTAGTCATCTCCCTCTTCTCTCCTCTCCTCTCATCTTCTATTTCTCCTTCTTTTCTTTCTAAGTGTCGTCACTTCCTACACCACCATTGAGGTGTCGTATTCCTTTCTCTTCCCCTTCTCACCGTTGCACCCTACACCCCAATTGAAATCGCTATATTTTCACTTCTTGAACTATCGAACTTCTCATTTGCAGCACCATAGTAATTACTCGAATTTCATAAATACTTAAGGTTGCTGGTGATTAATCTATTCCTATTGCGTTGGATGGTAAGTGAAAATCATATGTTTACAAAGAAATCCAAATTTAAGTACACAAATTGCGTGTACAATCTACTTCATTTTTGTATTGATCAAATGGATATTTTTTTAATCCCAAATCTGGTTAATATCAATTGCTAACTTGCATATTTTTTGTGAATGTGTTGTTTGAAAGATCGAATATAGAGGTATCGGATCATATCTGAGCGTGTGGAGTGCCAAATGGACTTTTGGTGAAAGGTGTGTATCCTAACCTTAAAAATTGGCAGTAAACCATATGTGATTTTAGGGTCACACAGGCGTGTGTCCTACATGGTTGGTCAACATGGCCACGTGCCACTATAACTCTAGGTAATTTCACTGTCACACACCCACAACTAGTTACATGGCTCAGTCACACAACCATGTGACTATTGTTGGATATTTTGCTTACTAATCACACGACTTCAGTGAGTTATATAGGCTGGACACACGATAGTGTACCTCAATGTCACACAACATCAGCCTTTCACATGGCTTGGCCACGCGACTGTGTGACCTCTATTTTACAATTTTGCCTTAATTTTTATGAAATGTTCCATTTTAGTCCCTGTATAGTCCCCAACTTGTTTAAAGTTCTCGTAAGCCCAATTGAGACCCCTTTTTTCCATATTTGTTTTAAAATCTGTTATATGTTTGATTATGTGTAAAATCTGAGATTGCTACTGATGTTTATTCACTACTAATGCTAAAACTACAATTGTTACTGTTTGCATGATAATCACATGAGCATACTGCTATCATTATTGTTTATTGATCTATAAAAGCATGACATTACTGTCATCAATAATTTGTTGTACTGTGCATTGAGGTTTTGGGTTGTTAAAGAAGGAAGTGCTACTAGCGGTTTATCCGCATATCTACTGGCAGTTCATTTGTATATCTACTAGTGGTATATCCACGTGAGCTTATGCTCTTACTATTATGGTGTGTAAGGTTGGACGAGTTCTGGGGAACTATTACTGTGGAGTGTAGTAGATGGATGGGTAGGATAAATTTTACTGTTATTCTTGCATATTGCATACTTATTGATATCATTGTGAAACTGATAAACTGATGCTTTGTATGATGTTATTTACTATTTTATTTACTACTGCTTGTGTGATAAGACCACGTTGAGTTTGATAACTCACTCATTAGTTTTTCCCATATTTTCAAATAACTCTTGAGGTTAGGGTTCGAACTTGAAATTTGGAGCACATTTGTCTGTTTTCAGCTAAAAATGTCTTTCTGAATTGTTTTATTAATTCTTTTGGTTATTGATTTTTTTTAAATGGACTGTGGCATGTACTTTAATATTTCATATGGGGTGTTTAAATAGGGGATTTGATATTATATGTTTTTACCGTCAAACTCATTTTTGAATAAGATTTTCAGAATTTTACTTTCAATTATTTTATAATGGTGCAAATATGATTTTCCTATCAATTTTGGAATGGAAATCAAATTAACAAGATAGTTAAAATAAATTGACGATTCTTAATGTAATAAGTAACTACAGTGAAACCAAATGGAATTGTTTTCTTAAGAACGCTTCTCATCAATTTTAAAAAGAGATGGTTCCTTCTAAGAATTTTGAAACTTTTAATGTCAAAACATTTTTTACTGAACTTGAACGTTTTACTGGTTATCTCGATGGCTAATGTGACATTCATGATTCAACTATAACGTCTAGGCCAAGTTGAGGAGGTTACATTAGCCACTTCAGTTTTAGAATTTTGAGCAAATGTCTTGTTTTCTAAAAATCAAGAAAAATTTTATTTCTATTAAAAACGGTTGGTAATCCAACAAAATAAACAAATAAAAAAATAAAATATTTTCTCTTTAAGATTGTTAGGGAAAAAATAAATTTAATAATAAATATAAATTTTGTATATTTTTTTATTCATAAACTTTGTTAAAATTAAATAATAAACTTACTTGGAAGTTGCACACTTACTAATCAAGAATAGATTTGATGAATTGAAAGCTTAAGTTGTTGCTAAAGATTAAACCCTTTGTCCTTAAGGCAAAATTACCTTTCACTTGGTGCACACGGTTTTGATGCGATTGCTTCCCAAAACTTTAACACCACCACTTCAAAGAATTACACACCTCTTGAAGATAAACGAACTTATGAAATTTAACTCAATTTTTTTCTCCACAACAATAAATCCATAAGCTAAAATATATAAACACAGTAAATCTTTTAAAAGAACTTCAAACTTTCTTCAATAAACTTTTCTTGAAAACAAGAGATACAATGAGGTAAAGACATATCACACTATTTGTTTTTATTAATTAAAACTTAATTGTAAGTTCATAAAACTTGCAATAAATTGTATATAAAAAGTTTTTAAAGCTTCATTAAAAGCATATACGTTTTGTACTTCTTAAAGAATTTTTCTTAATTTTTTTCTTTCAGAAACTTATAAAACATATTGTTGTTTTATTATTTTTATTAAATTATTCTAACAATGATTAAAATATTCTGATAGTCGATTCTTTTGCTATAGAACAACCAACCGCCACCCTTTTGCAACTATGGGCTTCTCTTGATGATGGTCTCTAGCCATTTTTCTAGTAAGATAAAGACCGAGCTTTGGAATAATAGTCTTTGTGTTCTAAGGTTGGGCTAAACTTGCATCTTGTAGGGGTTTTGCCCTTCCCAACAGGGGTGAAGCTAAAAAAATTTTTAGGGATCGAAATTAAATGAGAATTTTTATGATCGTAAAAATACAATTTTACCATTTTAATAATTTATATCTTTATAATTTTTAAAGGATTAAATCAATTTTTATCATTTTTAAGAGGCCAAAGTGTAATTTTACCGTTACTAATTTAAAATTTTAAAAAATTTAAAGGGCCTAAATGAAAATTTTTCATTTTAGAGGGGGTCGAGCCCCTACCATACCCCTAGCTATGCTCCTGCTTCCCAAAACCTATCTAGCAGTTAGGAGTGTGGTTGTTCAATGAAACTTTTCCCATGGTGTTGTAATTCATCTTTTCTAGGATTTCCTTGTTTATCGAGTTTAACCTGATTTTTCTCTTGAGTGTACGAGCTTTCATTTTTAAACATTGATTTTAGATTTGGCATAATTGTAAAAAAAAACCATCAACGTTTGGGGGCTTTTAGTTTTGTGCCCTTAATCTATTTTTTTATTGACACCCTCAACGTTATGATTTCAGAAATCAGCGTAACAATAAATATGAGTTGTCTGTCAGTCAAGTGTCGGTCAACGAAGTAAGCCTACGTGACATCATAGATGACATCATCTTTTTTTTTTCATTTTGTTTCCATCTTCTTTCTTCTTCTCCTTTTCTCTTTTTCCCTGCTGTTACAGTAAAAAAATTTGCAGTTCTCTTTCAGTTTCAACTCCACCATTTAACACCTTACTTTTCCAAAAGCTTTACTTACACTGAGATTCAACACCACTTTGGTATTTATATTATAAGGCATTCAAACAAAACATTTAGATCAAGACAGAACTCATACTAATATCAGAATCGAATCAAAGGTTTACGAAGTAGGTAAAACAACTCCATCGATCAATAGGAAAAATCTATCACTTGCCATCATAATCCCTATAACTCCAAATTGGAGAATTGGAACCACTTTCGAAAGCAAACATTTCGGCAATGGTGGTGGATAGTTATCAAGCATTACATCAATTCCAAGAAACTGGGCTCCTAACATATTCATTGTCAAAACAGTTCCCCTGCAAATTTTCATCAATTACATGTTCAATTGTCACTTGAGAAAAAATATCAACTATAATATCCAAAGAAAAGGAAAACATCAAAAGAAAAAAAATCAAATAGAACCTGCAAGAGCATGAAATGCAAAAATTGATATTCATCTTGCTGCCATAGTCGATTCCTCCAATAGCGTTGGGTTTCTTAGAAGAAAAAAAAAAAGAAGAGGAGATAAATTGAATAAGAAATTCAATTAAAATAATGGATGAATGATTAAAGTTACTTGTAAAAGAAATATCTAAGGTTTCAGGATTGAGTGGAGGTTTGGGTAGGTGGGGATGATGGTGGTGATGGTGTGAGTGAAGCTTTTGGAAAAGTGAGGTGTTAAATGGTGGAGTTGAAATTGAAAGCGAACTACAATTTTTTTTTTACTCTAACAACAGCTACAAGGAAAGAGAAGAAAGGAGAAGAATAAAGAAGATGGAAACAAAATGAAAAAAAATGATGCCATTTATGACATCACATAGGTTTACTTCGTTGATCGGCGCTTGATTGACGGTCAACTCATGTTTACTGTTAAAATTGGGTTAATTTTTGAAAAAATTATAACGTTAAAGGTGTCAATAAAAAAAATGTCAAAGATATAAAACCAATAGCCCCCAAACATTGAGGGATTTTTTTTTTTT
>JABEZY010272855.1:0-21218 GCA_013467495.1 Gossypium gossypioides
CTAAATTGAGTGCCCAAACGTCGAAATTTTCGAACGAAATTTTCACAAAATCATTCCATGAAATCGTAGGCCATAAAAATATAATAAAAAAAAAATTTATCACGTTGAATTTGTGGTCCTAAAACCACTGTTTCGACTAGGCCCAAAATTGGGATGTTACATAGGGGTCTCATCCTCCTCCTCATTATCGGAACCCTTCTTACCTGGTGGTAGGTGGTTGTAACATCTCGCCCAGCGTAATCTAGGGAATTTAAGTATTGTTTATAGAGATAGGCTTATAGAATAAATTCTGAGCAAATAAAATGTTAAGAACTTGCTAAATGCTTGAGGACTATGAGTACGTCCTCAGGAGAATTTCGTGTTAAAGCGAGCTTGGTGGTTGGCGAAGCTCCTTTACAAAGTGTACGCCACCCCAGCTGATAGACGTTAGTGCTTCTTTCTAAGTATTGTTAGCCTTATTATTTTGGTTGAACTAGATAGTTGGCCTGGAAAGGGTTAGCCTTATTATTTCTTAGTATTTTTAACCTTATTAGTCATGGTTGTCGAAGGAGGGGTAGTGGGGTGAATAAACTTGCCCATTAAGTTTTCCTTCTGTGCTTACCGGTGTAAAACCAATATTGGCTTCTTGACCAAGCTCTTTGCTTTCTTTGGTAATCTTTATTTTCTCTCTAAATTCTCTCTACAACACCCGAGAAAGCTCTAGAACTAAGGCTAGCTTGAAGGTTTGGGTTTGCTTTATTTAGCAAACTCCATCGACGTTTGATACCTGGTAAATATTGACGAAACTTAAGCTACTATCATGGTTATTTATAGGGCCTTAGGGTTTCATGCTCTATGATCAGTTTAGAAGGAAAGAGGGGAGGAAACTTTCAGATTATGGGTTTCCTTGATTTATTATTCTTGAAAACTTTCTTAGCTTTTTTGAAGAACATAATCTGATAAGTTAACTATTTATGTCATATTTAATAAACTCTTGAAAGCTCTCGAGACAAGGGCAAGGGACCTACGGTTTAAACCTTGTTGTATTTTTTGGTAAGTTTATTTATACCCCATGTGTGTGTATCGTGCTTCTGTTCATGTCTATTTCAAGGTAAGTTCACCTGTTCGGTGAAAAGTCTAGTCTTGTATGTCCGTAAAAGTGATGGAAGAGCTTACTCCATGTTGAGTCGTTACCCATTTTACTCTAAAAAGGGAAACATATGGTCAAAATAAAGAAAATGATTCATGGCGTTGCCTTTGATGAAATATCCATCAAATTGGCAGATCGTGGTACATGAAACTTGATGTTGTGATGAATTCATGGCGTTGTCTTTGATGTAAAGTGCTTTGAACTGACAGATCACGGTACATGAATAATGGTTATGTAGCCTCTGGTAAGGTAGGTATATTGCAAACCAGATTGGTAAGCTTGGAAAAGGAAACAAAATGAATGATTAATTTTTGAATAAAAGGTTTTGGCTAACACGAAGAAGGTTGTCTACATGAATGTATGGGCGTAGTGTATACGCCAAAAGACTTAGTTTTTCATAAATTTGTGTAAGATTGGTCTTCGCCAATGGGCGAACTATATTTACCACTGAGTAAGGAGGGTCTATTTGTTTGCCTGACATATAGTTATCCTAGTTTCTGCTCTGGAACTCACTAAGTTCTATGAACTTACTCCGTTTATCTTTCTCTCAAGACCACCCATGAAGTGTGAAGGCTTTAAGGATTTCGCCAGAAAATATCATTTGTTGTGAGAACTCTGATGTTTGGTACTATGCATGACATATATGAAGAGGGATGAGTTCACCGATTTATTATTTTCAAAGAACTGTTATTTTGTAACTAAACTCTTATATTCGCCCAATTGTAGTGCTATTTAGTTTTTTAGTTTTGGAAAAACTTTTATGACCTAAAATGTTTTGGCCCACTAAATGTGAGTGTTCAATATTATTACCTTACGCATATCTAGTTGAATAATTGAAACTTGATTCTTCATCTAATGCGTTTCGGAAAAGAAGAGATTTTCTTTTGGTTGTAACACGCCAATCCTGAACCCTCCACAAGGGACGATTTTGGGACGCTACAGTGGTGTCGGTGTGGGCCACCCATTTTACTGTAAATGCAAATCAGAAGGCCTCCCACTTCTTACATCCAATGGGTCTACCACTTCTATGCTTTGTCCTTTTCTCCTCTTCTGATTTTTCTTGCATTGGAGCTCTAGGAACTTGTCGTACAAGTTGTCCCCAATCACACTTCTCATGGGTCTCGTAAATGGCTCAATCAGTGAGATGGGGATGTCTGATTGGCGATATAAGGCAGTAATCAGATGCGGGAAGTACATACTTTGCTTCCGGTGTCATATGCAGTTGAGCATGTCTTCTTTGATCTAATGGCTGATGCAAATTTGTTCTTTCTACAATATGGAATAAAGCATAAACGCTCGATTGGCGATGACATCAGATGCATTATAGGTAAGCTACAAACGGGTGCAAATAAATTGCATCCACATGATAGCCATGTTAAATTTTAGAGGCACCTTAAAATTAGCTTGGCAAGTCCACTCACCACGCCCTTCCATCAAGTAATTAATTATACCCTCCATATCAAATTCTTTAAATGTGACTTAATCTACCAGATCCAAATGGTAATGGGTATAATACGGGGCATCGTAGTATTGGAAAATCACGTGATGTGCAATCGACACCTCTTTGCCCCGCATAACCATGCGAGTGATGGTCTCGTCTTGCTGCTTGTGATTCTTCCTATCTTTTAGGGAGGCGTAGAATTCGTAAACTATAGCGTCAACCATCGGTTTGGTCTGGGCTGCGCAAAATTTGTTCAAATGATGAAACTATACTAACTCTCATATTTCATTATAAGCTGACATTGTGGGATCGAACCCACGTTCTTATGTAAATGACTGTCCATTCATTTGAAGAAAAAGCTGCTTGACTTCCGTGTTATGGAAGTGATTGGCATTGGGATTACTCAATGCCTGAGTGGATTGTGGTTGCTTTCTTGGTGTCATTTTCAAATTAAAGTGAACTAACAACAAACCTAATCAATAAAAATGATAAAGATCAAAGTTTAGAACACGATACCTCGGGTGTTTTTGATGACCCTTAGTTTCCACTCAATATGGAATGAGACAAAATTAAAGATGAAAACTAAATTGAAAAGAGAATGAGAACACTTACTAATGTGGATCGAAGGTTAGGAAGCTCTAAGAGAGTATTTGTTCTTCTTTTTCTATTTTAGGTATGTGTTTTTGTGCCTAGAACTGGTGGATCTAAATAGAAATTCGAAAGGCTTTTTGCCTAAAATGGCTCGAATTGAGCTAAAAACACAGGCGAGTCGTGCCACAGCTTATGCTTAGAGCGACACAATGCCCTAAAGTTGCCAATTTTGTATTCGAAGTGATTGTGTTACGCCACAACTTGTGTGTGGCATGACACGACCCTTTAACATCATGTTTCATTGCTTTGAAGAGCTTGTGTCACACCATAGCCAATGTGTAGTGCGACACAATGTTGTCCCTAGCCCTTCGAGGTATGTCAATATCCTCTAGTTATCTATTTTCTTCCTCGTTTAGCTTACTTTCGTCCCGTTACATTTGAAAACATAAATTCTCCTATTTCTAACATTTAATTACCTTCTAGTTATCTTAAACTCTAACTACAAACTAAAAATTAGAACTAATTTACAAAATTTTATACATCTATTAAAGCTCAATGGTTGATGGTATGTCGCACTGCCAGATGTGTCCGACAATTCTCTAAACTTCACCATAGACTTCAATTGTGGTTTACGCCCATCGCATGCCTTCCAATTAATTTTTCACTCGTTGGAGTCTCACCATTTGGCTCTATCTCTCGCCTTATGAATACCTACACATGCATAACTCGAAAAATTCCATTGATCAAGTCGTTATGGATTAAATTAAATAATACATAACATTCCTCCCTAACTAGTCCCTCATTTTGGGAACGGTGGCCACATTTGAACACTTCTACCTTGTCATTGATATTTATAATTAATTTATTTTGTTCGAGATCAATCGTCGATTTGGCTTACCCAACAAGATGGAGGTTTCTCGATCTTTCTCATAGTCTAGAACCACAAAATCGATGGGGATTATGAATCCTCATACCTTGACCAATGTATCTTCGAGCACACATTTTGGGTGTACCAAATTGTAGTTTTATTGATGTGTTTTTCAATTCCTCGATTTTGAGTTTCCAATAAGTCGATAGGGGTATTAAATTTATATTAGCCCCTATCTCTATTAAAATTGTAAAACTACCTGTATCTTTTAATTCGGGGGTACTTTTATAGAAATTACAACTTTAGGCACATGTTTAACTACCTCTTCCTTCGTGGGTTTGTCGACGTCTTTCGGGACTGTCTCCTTTTCATGGATGGGTTTAGTTGGCGGCTTCAACTTCTTGTCTGATCGTACCGTGATTACTTTTACGTGCTCCTTTCTATTTCTCTGGGGATTATTTTTTGTATTAGTATGGAGACTTTGACCATTTTGTTTTTGAAACATTGTCATTAGTTGGCTCATTTGGTCGTAAAGGTTGTCTATTCAGGATTTGAGTCGTCTATATGTTGTTTGGACTTGTCAAATGTTCGTCCTCATTGTTTGCATCTCCCCATCTAGTCGGTCGAATCTTTGACCACAAGCAGTATGGTCGTTACCCATTGTACATTGTTGCATTAGTGGAGGTTGGTAAGAAGGATTCCATCGAGTTTGAGCTTGATGCGTGCCTTTTTATTTGCCTTTCCACTTGAGGATTAGATGATCCCGCCAATCAGGATTGTAGGTATTTGAATAGGGAGCTCGACCCCTATTATTCACGTAGCTTGCCTCATCCAATTGACTTTCGTAATGTGGTTGTGCTTTTGTTGGCTTAACGGGTGTGCCAAAAAAATTAAGCTTTTCTAGTATTTTTTGGAATCGAGCATCGCCGTTATCCTCATTTACCACTTTTGCTATTAAAGTCTTGGATTTGCACATGAATCTCTTGTTAAGACACGTGTAGGAATTCATGGTCATGTGTTCTTTAGTTTTGTAGGCTTGTTTGTGCGTGTGAAACATGAGAGATTCGTTAGACGCTTCATCTAGGCTAGATCTAATGTGTCCATCGACACCATTATAAAATATTTGTATCTTGAGCCATGCTTGCAGTCCATGGTGTGGCAACTTTCTTAGCATTGTTTTGAAACGCTCCCATGCCTCGTATAAGGACTCACATTCATATTGTTTAAAATTTGTGATTTCTCGCCAAAGTTGAATATTTCGACTAATTAGGAAAATTTTATGAAGAAATTTTTCCGCTAAATCATTCGATGTAGTAATGGAACCTGGTTCAAACAAGTCCAACCAATCGACTGCATTATCACATAAAGAAAATGGGAATTACTGAAAACGTATAGTATCGTCGGATACTCCATTGTATTTGAAGGTATTGCATAGTTGAAGTAACCGCTTCAAGTGTTGGTTCGGGTCTTCAACCATGTTTCCTTTGAACTGCAGTGTGTTTTGGATCATCTGGATCGTGGCTGTCTTTATCTCAAAATTATTGGTGCTAATCTTCAGTCGCTCAATGCTTCCTCACACACGTCTAAGGTAGTTAAGGTGTAACATCCTAGAATAGGGACTAAGAGTTTAAGAATTGACAAGGTGGTGTTCGCTAGAGGGACTGGTGAGCAAGAGTACACCAGTAGGTCTAGCGAGCAGGTGTATGCCAACAGGTTTGGATAGCAGGAGTACGCTAGCAGGTCTGGCGAGCTTATGTACGCTAGTTGGTCTAGCAAGTTGGTGTTCACCATTGTATTTAGCGAACTACAATCGCTAGTGGGCCTAGCGAGCTAGGATCACCAGTAGGCCTGGCGAGCTGTTATCATTTTTTTGGGCCAAGAGTAAAAATTAGGAGAAGTTAAAGGGTAATTATACCAAAATTAGGAAGTCAACTTACTTTTCTCTTCACAATGCCATTCATGCACGTAACTCTTTCCTACTTCTACTGCGACTAGGGTATCTTAAAAACATTAAAAGACTTAGTGTCTATAAATTAAGCCCTTTCCTTTGGAAATTTCATATTTTGTTACGCAACAAAATTCTCTCAAAATATTCATTTATTATTTTGTTATCAAATTCTAAGAACCCAGCTCCTAGCTCTTAGGATATAAGGTAAGACTTTATTTCTCTGATGTTTAGAAAAGTTTGCAACAAAGGAAACTAGGTTCACCAAAAGTCTAGCATGTTCAGACATAGGTTCGCTTGTGGTTATGTATGAGTTTTAATGTGCTTTGTCTATTAAATGACTTATGTATGTTTGTGAAATTGTGAACTTGACATAACCATCTACCAGCAAACTCAAGGGAAAAGCAAAGCTTGTCTAAACTTTTCAGCAAATTGGTGAGTGTTCAGGGATCGCCACATATATGTGCAATCCATAATGTTAATCAGGAGCTTAGGGTTTTATCCCAAGTTCTAAGATTAATTTTTTCTCTAAACTCTATTTTGTGATTGCATATGTGTTTTTATGAACAATGTTATGCTAGCTCAATATGAACAGTGCTCTGCGAACTCCTCATGATTTGCGAGCTTTATTTTTAAGTAAATATTTTGACATGATAATCTTCTGAAACTGTTGGATATAATGGCATGTCATAGGATTGTGAGTACTCACCTTTACGTTATGTGATTTGGGCAAGAGGCCCTGGAACAGGTTGGAGAGATAAGAGAGAGTCGAGCTAAGCTCCACTCAATATGACATATTGGTGCGTTGGAGAGTGCTTAACTTTATGTTACACTTATGGGACATGTTAAGACTCAATTAGTTATTTTGAGGCATTATAAGGAGATCCACTTATCCAATAGTAAAGAACATGTGAACAAGATTATGTTTTCTTAAATACTATGTTTTACAAGTTTTTAAGCTATTTGATAGTAAGTATCTGAGAACCGGACTTCATGTAACAACTTGTTTTCAATGGTGACAGAAACAGTGGTTTTGAGGCTACAATTCTAACAAATGAGATAGTAAATATTATTTATTTAAAATTTATCAGTATTTATTAGAGTCATATTAAAGTTTGGTTAAGAAATTTCAACATTTAAATAGTTTATTAAGTAAAAAGGACTAAATCGTAAAAGTTACAATAGTTAGTTTCTATTAGATAAATGTGTTAAATAGCTATGGAATGTAAATTAATGGACTTAATGGGTAAATAAACCATATAATTAGATAGTGGACAATTATGGACAAGGTTTGTTGAAATTTAAGTTAATTTAAAAAGGACAAAACAGTAAATAGGTAATTAATATGAGAAAAACAAATAGGAAATGAGCTATCTTCTTCCTTCATATTTTCCATAGCCGAATCCACCATTAGAGAATTTAGAAAGCTTTGGTCAGCTTTTATTCATGCATGCAAGTGATTTTTTATTTCATTTTTAATAATTTTTATGTTTTTTAGATCGATTTAGCTTAATGTAGCTAGCTCGAGGGTTAATTTATGAAAAACGTTAAAATTTTAGGCACTTACCATGAATGATTTAATTTTTTTAAAACTAGTTGATAGACTCAAGAGATTTATACCTTAATAAGATTATTTTGTTAAGTGATTTTTAGTAATTTTAATGTTTAAGAATTTAATTGCTAAAATGGTGAAACTTCATGGAATTTTTGTAAATGAAATGATAAATATGGGATATAGGAAGTCCCTAGGAAATTCAACTAGCATGAATGGTTATTAAAAGAGATTAATTTGCAAGTTTCGGGACTAAATTGCATAAATGGTAAAATATTGGGGTAACTTTATAAATTGATAATAAATGGGCCTATAAGTATAAATTTGATTATTTGATCTATTTGAATTATTTAATTAAATGAAAATTATTATCTAGATCAAGAAACGAATAAATCAAACTTGAATCGTTGAAAAGCTAAAGTAGCGAATTAGTCATCGACTCTACACTCGTAACTGTTTTTGTTTGGGTAAGTTCATATATTGATTATGTTGGTTAATTATTATTTTTGTTGAATTGTTGATTAATTTTGTGCTTTATATAGCTTTAGTTGATTGTTAAATGTTAACTAGTGAATTGGATTAGATTATGTTAATCAAATTGATGATTATGTTTCAAATATGAGTTGCATGGATGTATATTTGACAAGGTCTAATAGAATGAAGATAAAGAATTTGAGTATGTAATGTGTCTTGTTTGAACCTAGTGAATACTTGGGATACAAATGACATGTCATTAGGGGTTATACAGTTTCGGGTGCTAGTCTTGGATGTCCTACCGATGGTTGAGGTCTTGCATTTGTTGCGAATTCTCCATAGCTCGTATGAGCAAGCCCATTTCACAACCCGTGTGAGCATTATTGATATGGTTACATTTACAAATACAAGCACACTATGTAAGCATGGATCTCATTTATCCAACGTTGGTTCATTTGGTTCAATAGGTAAATAAAGCTTAATCGAATAATTGTAATTATAAGATATGTTATGTAACCTTATTGAATGAAATGAAAGGGTTTTATAAATGCTTGAAATATATGAATGATACATATTGGAGGTGTGATGAATGTAATGTATATACATATGTTCCAAATATATGTTTCATGAAATGGATAGATTTTATGTTTCATTACTGAATTCACTAACTTGTGAGATTGTTGTTGTAATTAGGAAATGAATAATCTCATGAGCATGCCAATGGAATTATGCATGAATTATATAAATTGATCCTATTTGGTAAGTTTACGTTTAAGATATATACATACTTACTAAGCATTAGTTGCTTATGTTAGTTGTTTTTCTTTTCTTGTAGATTATCAAAAAGCTCAAACGGTTGGAACCTAGTTAGAGCACATACACAATATCCGTCCATCATTTTGGTAGATGTTTTGGTTGATTTGGTGATGGTTATAAATGGAATGTACTGGGAGCTTTTATGCTATTTTGCAAATATAATGTGGTTTAAACTCACTAATTTACTTGTATATATGACTTTGGTTTTTAGCTTGTAAATGTCTATGTATATGTGTTTTTGGCTACTTTGTTTATGTCTCTTAAAAGTAAATAAGATATGGTGGAATGGAATGTGAATGGTATGGTTAAATTGGTATGTTTGATATATGTTTAAGGTATGAACTTGTAGCATTGAAATTCAATTAATTTGTTGTATGATTTGTGGTGCCAAATGATGACATATTGGTTACGCATTTAGGTTGAATGATTCGGTATGTTTTAAGCTTGATTATATGTGTTTGAAAGCATGTTCATGGCTGATTTGGTTTTGGGGTACCTAAGGAGTTGGTGTTGTTTTGCCTTATTTTGGAAGAAATTTTCTAAGCACACGGCCTGGGACACGAGCTATCACATAGCCGTGTGCCACACACGGTCACATCACACGGTTGTGTGTGATTTTGATTTTAGCTGCAAGTTTTTCCACAGAGTCACAAAGAGTTACACGGCCTAGCGACACGGTCGTGTGTCCTCATTTCAAATACGCACATGACCTACGACACGACCTTGTGACCCTATCTTGATTTGTACATGCACGGGTACACGGGCTACGACATGGTCGTGTGACCCATACTTCAAATTGTACATGGTTTGGCCACATGGTCTGAGCTTTGTCACACGATCGTGTGACCCCTATTTCCAAAATTTTCAAGTTTTTCCATATTTTTCTGATTTGATTCAAATTGGTCCTTGAATGGTCCCAAACTATTTTTAAGACCCCGTAAGCTCAGTTTAAGGAATGATATGTAGTTTGAATATTTGGTATTTAAATTAAAATTTGAAAGTTTTTATGTTGTCATTTGTTTTGTTATGTGCCGTAATACTCCAAAATCCTAATCCAGCGACGGAGATAGGTTAGGGGTTTGTAACTAACTTCAGGGTTTGTAACTAACTTTGGATTAGGGTTTTAGAGTAGATTAGTAATCGATTAACTAACTATTACCTCCCAGCCTCTAATTAACTAATCCATATTTTGATACTCGCTTATCTTCTGACCTCACTTTCTCAATGAGGTTAGATTGTGATTTACTCAGTTCGACTTATCTTTTGACCTCATCTAGCCTATGATAACTTATTAGGGTTGTTAAGCCTAAAAATTTAAGAACACATAATTTATACCAACTAATCCTTCTCAAAAACCCCCAAATTTTCCATTAATCACATCCTCATCTACTCGTTAATCTCCCCTAAGGGATTTAGCCACTCATGTTATTCATAATCTCAACTCTGGTTGAACAAATCATATAAAGAACATGATCGATTCCAAGAAGAAAAGAGATTTGAATAATTGTGGATTGAATATCAAATAGGGAATGGAGTAGTAAATCTCTCAATTGGAATAAAAAAATAAAATGAATGCAAAGGAAAATATAAATAGAATTCTTTAATTAAATTAAAAAACTCCTAAATCAAAACTGATTCTAGAAGAAAAAAAAGTTATGAATAGCTGAAAAGAAAAGAAACAAAAACTATTTCTAAACTATAAGGGTTTTTGAAGGTGTCTAAGATGACTTGATTACATTAAACCCCTAAAGTCTTATTTATAGAGGTGTTGACAACCTAAATTAGGTCTTCGACACGTCCTAAGTCTTCAAATAAGTTTGATTGCACGAACGAAAATAACCCTAAAATACTTGGGCAGCATGTTGACCTTGTGTCATGCCATACCCCTTGCGTGGTGCGACACAAGACCCTCAAATAGCCTTGTGTCCTTCTTTTGGTGCTTTGACGTCTCGAAAAGCTTGTGCATTACTCGACCTTTTCTTCCACGTCAATTGTGCCTTTATATCTTTATCCTACACATTCAATTAAACCAATTAGCACAACCTAAGGCCCCTGTCGGCCTATTGGGTCACAACACCTACAAAATGTGTTAAAAAACACTTCTTTTTATTAACTTTTTATCTTAAGGCCTAATTACTAAAAAACGTAAATTAAAATACTAAATTGATTAGAAAACAAACTCCTTAAATGTGAAATTAACCCAAATTGACTACTACATTTAATGGCAGGCCAGGTGTTCGAGCATCAAGGTTAGGATGACGAATGGAGGAATAAATGGAAGGATATGGGGAAAGTAAATAGAATATCATGGCTAGGCCATGGATCAGATCGAAGGCTATACACAAAAAATGAGTAAGATTCTAACACCTCTAACCTGTCTCCATCTTCGGATTAAGGTTACAAGATGCTATGACAATTAACAAGTCCAATAGTAAATCAAAACAGTCTAGAGTTCAATTTAATCATCATAAATCAATAGTATGACAATAAATAAGTTTGATAATATCTTAAAACAGTTCAAAAATCAAAATTAAATATCATAAATCATTATCTAGTTGTTAATCATAGCATATATACGAAAACAGAAATTAAATCGAGCCTATGGGACCTTAAAATTCATTTGGAAACAAATAGGGACTAATCTGAAAAAAATAGGAAAACATGGGAAGAACTAAAAATGGGGGTCACACGGTTGTGTGGCCAGGTCGTGTGAAAAAAACCAACCCGTGTGGCCTCAAACATGGCCTTGTGGCTATTCCACACACCCATGTTCTCAGACCGTATACAATTCGAAATAAGGTCACACGATTTTGTAACAAACTAAGCCCGTGTGAAAAATTCTGCACCTAAATATCAATAAGACACATGGCCGTGTGGGGAGGCCGTGTGTGGCACACGACCGTGTGACAAACCGTGTCCTAGGTCGTGTGTACCTAAAATGACTTCAAAACTAAGCTATTTCAATATCCATATATTAGGTTCCAAACCATACCATTTCCATCCAATTATACCTATTTAAAACACATCAAAACATGCCAAAATTACGCCAATTCACATTCAACCTAACTGTCTAACTAAAGTACCCCTATTGGTACCACAATTCAAAAATTTAAAATCCAATTCACATAAATCATTTCCCAAATCACAAAACATGTATTTATCAAGCCTTTCATAACCTTAAACCACAATCAAAACCAAACTTGCAAAGGCATGAATCATACCACTTATATACGTATGGTCAAAAAATACCAAAAGAGCCAAATAAACACAACCATAACATCACATAACAAAGCATGAACCAACATGTCTAATAACAAGTGATCTTAAACTCCTAGTACATTCTACTTATAACCTAAATAAAAATAATCACAATTTATACCAACTCGTTGAACGGATAGTGTGAGCTCCGACTTGAACTTCCAACCGACATAAACTTTCAATGATATAAAACAAATCAAACACAATGGATGTAAGCAAATCTTTGCTTAGTAAGTTCATATTAAACTTAAGCTTTAACTTACCGTAAAGGTTGCAACTTAAACAATTTGCAATTAAATTCATAAGCAAGGTCATGAGTTCATTATTAAACTATACATATCACAAGTCTCACAAGTTTAGTGAGTTCACATATACGAAACTTATAACCTTATCATGTTATAAAACATATACAGGTAAACACATTAGATATACCATTCATTCAACATCTATTCTGGAACAACTCGTTTTTAGTAAAATCAGAATAGTGGTTTTGGACCACAAATCTGAGGTCAAAAAATTTATTTTAATATTATTTTAATATCTACAGCATGATAGAATTATAGTATAAAAATTTTGTTAAGAAATTTTAATGTTTACATGTTCAATTTGATTGAAAGGACTAAATCGCAAAAGTGCAAAAGTCGTGTTCTATTGGCTAAAGCTGTTAAATAGCTATAGAATTTTAAATTGGAGGTCCTTATGTGGTAATTAGACCATTAAAGATGATAGTGGATGAGCATGGCTTGGAAATTTTGTTATTTTTAAAGTTAGGTAAGGTTAAAATGGTAAATAGGTAATAAATGAATAAAATTACATAAAACACAAATGGTCATCTCTTTCATAATTGCATGCACCAAAATTTACAGCAAATAATGGCCATTTGAGAGCTTGAAATTGTTGCAAAGAAAATCCCTTGCATGTAAGTGATCCTTTGTCCAGTTTTTGTTGATTTTTATATTTTCGGGATCGTTGTAACTTAATCTAGCTAAATAGGGGACTAATTTGCGATATGGTTGAAATTATAGGGTTTTTCCATGAGATAATTTTAGTTTTTCTTGAATTTTAACGAAATAAAATGAATCCTTGTTGTTAATTAAACAAATTTTTTTAAGTGATTTTTAATGAAATTGTAAAATAGAGATTAAATTGAGAAATAAGAAAATTATGTGTTAAATGTGAGAAATTGTGAAATGTATGGGCTGCTATAGGCTTATAAGATATTGGGCTAGGCTTGGGTGTGGTGAAATTGCATGAATTTCATTTTTACGAGCCTGGGGACTAAATTGTAAAGAAGGTAAAAGTATAGGGGCAAAATAGTAATTTTTCAAAAAATTGAATTTCAGATTGAATTGAATAGAATAAAGATTCAAGTATTTAAATTTGATTATATAGATCAAGAAAAGTAACATACGGAATTAGATCGGGGTAAAGATAAAGTTTTGGATTAAACGATCGTTTTTTCGTCGTACGAGTTCGAGGTAAGTTTGTGTAATTAAATTGCGATTTATATGCTTTAATTGAAATATATGTATGTGAATGGTTTAATTATTATGTATAATTATCGAGCACAAACTGACAAAGTACAAAAAAACTACCAAGCATTGTTTGAACCTTAGGAATTCGTAAGATACAAATGACATGTCATTAGGGTTATCGATTCTAGCTCTTATGAGCTTACCGATACTCAGCTCATATGAGCTTACCGTTATTCAGCTCAGAGGAGCTTATCATTTATCGCTCGTATGAGCATACATGTACAGGAATTGACGGATTACAGTTTAGTACACCTCGTGTGTACTACCCGCGTATTTAACGATATTCTAAGTGGTTCAACGGGCATAGTGTTATTACGAGATTATAAAAGTTTGATACGAACTAGTATAGGTATTTACATGGAAATGGTTTATATATGATATACGAATACACGGTATAGATGTTACATGTACATGGAATTTAATAATTGTTGAATTCATACATGATTCTCGATTTTTGTATGAATACATGGCTAACTTGGTTATTGATTATGTGATAGGCTTTGGCCAAATTGAATTGTGTTATGTTTTGAGTTCTTACCTAAATTGTGGTTAAATGGTAAGTTTAATTCTGTGTTATACGAACTTACTAAGCTTAATTGCTTACTCTGTTTATTTTTTCGTGTTTTATAGTGATTTGAAAGCTCGTTCGGATTGGAAGTCGTCGGGGATCTCATCATACTATCAAACGTTATTTTGGTACTTTTGACTTTATATTTTGGGTTAAATGGCATGTATAGGTCATTTTGGCTAATGGTAGCCTATATGTTTTGTTATGTATTTAGCCATTCGATTTGGCTTGAATTTGGTATATTTTGTTATGTAAATATGTTAATGGCTTTATTGTATATGATGTATGGTTGTCATGTAAATGCCTTGTTTGTGAATTGGTATTTTTGGTACCAAATGGTTGATATTGATAAGTGGCATGCATGATAAGTTTTAGGCACAATGATGCATATATGTGTTTGACCATTTAGGTAGATTTTNGAGGCATAATTGGCAAGTTTTAAAGTGGCTAATTGAGATGTCTATTAGTATCATACTTGTATGTGTTGATATTACATGTTTTAAGCTTGATGTTGGTTGGTTTTGAATGTCTAATTATGCCATGGTTGTATGTAAATTGTTGAGCTTTGGTTGGTACCAAATTGGGTGAGAAATATGGCTTGGAAAATGGCCTATTTTTGTCCACACGAGCAGAGACACGGGCGTATGTCTCAGCCGTGTGTGACACACGGCCAAGTGATACGACCGTGTGTCCCCTGTAACTTCTATAGACAGTAAGTTGTAGCTTCACACGGCCTAGCACACGAGCGTGTGGCTTGGCCGTGTCGTACGAGTCAGTATACCCTCTAGTTTTTACACGGCCTGGCACACGAGCGTGTGAGGCTATTTTGAAGGGTACACGGCTAGGCACATGGGTATGTGATTTGGCCGTGTGACCCAAGTCAGTGAGTTACACGGGTACGAACACGGGCTGGGACACAATGCCCACATGGCCTGGCTACATGAGCGTTTGTCTCCTGCATTTTGAAAATTTCAATTTTTTCCTAAAAATTTCTTGAGTACTCGATTTAGTTTTGAACCACTTTTAATGTCTATTTTGGGCCTCGAGGGCTCGTATTAGGGACTATATGAATGAATTTGAATGGTTTTTTATTTGAATGAGAAATGAACATGAAATGTATGATTATTTGATCTATAAGTCTGGTAATGCTCCGTAACCCTATTTTAATGTCGGATACGGGTTATGGGTGTTACATTTATTGGTATCAAAGCTACAGTTTAGTCGATTCTCAGACTAACGTAGCGTATGTGAGTCTAGCTATACATGCCATTTTATAACTTGTGATAGTGTGATGTCTCTTGACAGTTTAAATCATGTTTTAATATAGTAATGGATTCTAACTCAGCAGACTCCGATGATGTAGAAAGTAACGCGCCAGCCTTCGTTTATAGAGCACCGTCATTTGGGTCGAGACCTCGACCCGTATTTGAGGGTCGTGGAGGAGAGGCTAAGGAAGCCTTCTTCTAAATGATAAACGAGTGGTTCACTGAGTTTGTCCGAACTAATCCGGCTACTCAGCAACCTCCATCCCCACATTTTCCCCAACCAGTCCCCGTAGCTTCTCAAGTTTTGGAACCTGTACGTATGAGTAAGCCGCCCATAGATAAAATTCGCAAATATGGGGTCGAAGAGTTAAGGGCTACTATTTATGACGATCCAGAGGGAGCCGAGTTTTGGCTAGAGAATATGATCAGGGTTTTTGATGAACTGTCTTATACGCTAAGAAAATGTGTTAAATGTGATGTATCTCTTTTGAAAGATGCTGCATACTAGTGGTGGAGCACTTTAATTTCTGTAGTACCGAGAGACTGGGTTACATGGGAATTCTTTTAGACAGAGTTCAGAAAAAAATATATCAGTCAACGGTTCCTTGATCAAAAGCGCAAGGAATTTTTAGAGCTGAAACAGGGTCGTTTGACCATATCTGAATATGAAAGAGAGTTTGTCAGGTTAAGCAAGTATGTCCGAGAGTGCATTCCAACCGAAGTGGTTATGTGCAAATGTTTTGAAGACGGGTTGAATGAAGACATTAAGGTTTTAGTTGGAATACTTGAACTGAAATAATTTGTTATGTTAGTCGACGGAGCACACAAAGCCGAGGAGATTGGTAAAGAAAAGAGAAAAGTTGAATTTGAAACTAGAGATTCGAAAAAGAGATTTATGGGAAAGTCTCATCGGTCAACATCGAAGAAATCTAAAGAACATCACTACCGTCCTACTGTTTCTACAGGGCATTCTAATAGAGATAGAGATGCGAGACACTCCAGTCCTAAACCCTAGGCTACATCTATAGCTAGTGTGGGTAGTGTTAGAAATGTTAGAACCGAGTACAAACACTGTAACAGGCCACATTTTGGCGAGTGTCGAGTGAAAATTAGAGCATGTTTTAGATGTGGTTCCTTTGAACACTACTTTAAAGATTGCCCTGAGAAGTCTGAAAAAGAAAAAGCTCAAACCGTGAGGCTGAGCAATACAGCTACTAGAGGGAGACCACCCCGAAATACTAGAAATATGTGTGGTAGTCGAGGTGCAACGAGAGATTCTACAGTGAGATCTGAGGCACGGGTGCCAGCCAGAGCTTACGCTATTCGCACTCGAGAAGGTGCATCGGTGCCAGATATTATCACAGGTACTTTTTCTCTTTATAACACTAATGTAACTACTTTGATTTGATCCCGGATCAACCCATTCTTATTTATGTACAAATTTAGCATCTAGTAAGAGTTTACCTAGAGAGTCCACTTAATTCGTGGTTAAGGTATCAAACCCCTTAGGTTAGTATGTCCTAATTGATAAAGTTTGCAAGAATTGTCGTTTGATGACTCGGGGTTACAGTTTTTCGGCTGATTTGATGCTTTTACCGTTTGATGAATTCGATGTGATTTTGGGTATGGATTGGCTAACTCTGCATGATGCGGTTGTAAACTGTAGACGAAAGATTATTGTACTGAAATGTCAGAACAGTGAGACTTTTCGTATTGAATCCAATGATTCGAGTGGATTGCCTATTGTGATATCGACTATTGTGTTATCGCATATGTACTGGATACTAAAGTGTCAAAATCAAAGATTGAATCAATGCCAGTAGTTTGTGAATATTCAGATGTGTTTCCAGAAGAGTTACCCGGGTTGCCACCGATCAGAGAGATTGAGTTTGCTATTGAGTTACTATCAGGAACATCACCGATATCGATAGCTCCTTACAAAATGGCTCCTACAGAGTTGAAAGAGTTGAAAGCTCAGTTGCAAGAGTTAACAGATAAAGCTTTTGCACGATTGAGTTTCTCGCCCTAGGGTGCACCAGTTTTGTTTGTAAAGAAGAAAGATGGATCAATGAGATGGTGTATCGATTATCAACAGCTTAACAAGGCTACGATTAAGAATGAGTATCCATTGTCGCGAATTGATGATTTGTTTGATCAGCTAAAAGGTGCAATGGTATTCTCAAAGATTGATTTACGTTCTGGTTATTATCAGTTGCGGGTTAAAGATTCGGATGTGCCGAAAAATGCGTTCAGGACCAGGTACGGACACTATGAATTTCTTATTATGCCATTTGGATTAACTAATGCCCCGGCAGTATTTATGGATTTGATGAATAGAATCTTCAGGCCGTATTTAGATAGATTTGTTGTTGTATTCATTGATGATATCTTGATATATTCCCGAGTCGAGCCTGAGCATGCCGAGCATTTGAGAATTGTGTTACAAACTTTGAGAGATAAACAACTATTTGCTAAAGTCAACAAATACGAGTTTTGGCTCCGTAAAGTTGGATTTTTGGGACACATTGTTTCGGCGAAAGGCATCAGAGTTGATCTAAGCAAGATTTTAGCAGTTGTTGACTCGAAATCACTAAGAAACATATCCGAAGTCAGAAGTTTTCTAGGATTAGTTGGCTATTATCGAAAATTCGTAATAGGGTTCTCAATGATAGCTACACCGATGACTCGGCTATTGTAGAAAGATGTAAAGTTTGAGTGTTCTGAGAAATGCCAACAAAGTTTTAATTAGTTGAAAGCCCTGTTAACCGAAGCACTAGTATTGGTTCAGCCTGAGTGGGGTAAAAAATTTATGATTTTCAGTGATACGTCATTGAACGGTTTGGGATGTGTTTTAATGCAGGAAGGCAAAGTGATAGCTTATGCTTCCAGACAGTTAAAACCGCATGAAAAGTATTATCCGACACACGATTTAGAGTTGGCTGCTATTGTGTTTGCATTAAAAATTTGGTGACACCATTTGTTCGGTGAGAAATGTCACATATTTACCGATCATAAGAGTTTGAAGTATCTGATGTCACAAAAAGATCTAAATTTGAGATAGCGAAGATGGCTTGAACTGTTGAAAGATTATGAGTTAGTGATTGATTATCATCCGGGAAAAGCGAATGTAGTTGCGGATGCTTTGAGTAGAAAATCCTTGTTTGCCTTGCGAGCGATGAATACGCGACTGACTTTGTCTGATGATGGTTCAATATTAGCCGAGTTAAAAGCTAAATCGATGTTTCTTCAGCAAATCTGCGAGGCTCAAAAATGTGACAATGAATTGCAAGCTAAACGAGTATAGTGTGAGTCGACTTATGATTTTGAATTTTAGGTCAGACTCGACAGTTGTTTATTTTTTCGAGGTAGAGTTTGTGTACCCAGAGCTTGTACAAAAAATTTTGCACGAAGCTCACAGTGGTAACTTGTCTGTTCAACCAGGGAGTAATAAGATGTACAGTGATTTGAGACTGATGTACTGATGGTCGGGTATAAAACGCAACATTTCTTACTTTGTGTCCAGATGTTTGATTTTTCAACAGGTTAAAGTCGAACATCAAGTACCTTTAGGACTGTTACAGCCAGTAATGATACCGGAATGGAAATGGGATAGAGTTACGATGGATTTCATATTGGGATTACCTCTATCTCCAAAAAATAAAGATGTTATCTGGGTCATTGTTGATCGTTTGACGAAGTCTGCACATTTTATTCCGGTGCGTACAGACTTCTCACTTGACAGGTTACCTGAGTTGTATATTTCTAAGATCGTCAGATTACACGGAGTGCCAGTCTCTATTATTTCGCATAGAGATCTGCGTTTTACATCACGATTTTGGAAGAAGTTACAAGAAGCTTTGGGTACACGATTGCATTTTAGCATTGCATTTCACCCTCAAACTGATGGTCAGTTTGAGAGAGTGATTCAGATTCTCGAAGATATGCTTCGTTGCTGTGTTTCAGAGTTCGAAGGTAATTGGGAAAAATATTTACAATTGGTTGAATTCGCGTGTAATAATGCTTTCAATTGAGCATAAAGATGGCACCGTATGAAGTTTTATATGGTCGTAAATACCGAACTCCATTATACTAGACCGAGCTTAGTGAGAAAAAGATACACGGGGTTGAGTTGATCAGAGAGACTGAAGAGAAAGTTAAAGTGATACGTGACAGTTTGAAAGCAGCTTCTGATCAACAGAAATCGTATGCAGATTTGAAATGTAAAGATATTGAATTTCAGATTGGCAACAGAGTGTTTCTGAAAGTATCGCCTTGGAAAAGAATTCTCCGATTTGGTCGCAAAGGAAAGCTGAGTCCGTGATTTATCGGGCCGTACAAGATTATCGAGAGAATAGGGCCAGTGGCATATCAACTTGATTTACCGTCAGAATTTGAGAAGATTCATAATGTGTTTCATCTATCTATGTTACGACGGTACCGATTGGACCTCTGACAGAGATTGAGATTCAGCCCGATATGTCGTATAACAAAGAACCGATCAAAATCTTGGCTTAAGAGATTAAAGAGTTAAGAAACAAAAGTATACCCTTAGTGAAGGTTCTTTCGTAACGTCACAGGATTAAGGAGGATACTTGGGAACCTGAGGAAACTATGAGAAAATAATACCCTAACCTATTCTCTAGTAAGATTTTCGGGGACGAAAATTCCTAAGAAAAGGAAAGTTGTAACAACTCGTTTTCAGTAAAATTAAAACAGTGGTTTTGAGACCACAAATCTGAGGTCAAAAACTTTATTTTAATATTATTTTAATATCTACAGCATGATAGATTTATAGTATAAAAAATTCGTTAAGAAATTTTAATGCTTACATGTTCAATTTGATGAAAAGGACTAAATAGCGTAAAGTGCGAAAGTTGTGTTCTATTACCTAAAGATGTTAAATATCTATAGAAATTTAAAGTGGAGGCCCTTATGTGATAATTAGACCATTAAAGATGATAGTGGATGAGCATGGCTTGCAAATTTTTTTATTTTTAAAGTTAGGTAAGGTTAAAATGGTAATTAGGCAATAAATGAATAAAATTAAATAAAACACAAATGGTCATGTCATTCATACTTGTATGCACCGAAATTTATAGCAAAAAATGGCCATTTGAGAGCTTGAAATTTTTGCAAAGAAAATCCCTTGCATGTAAGTGATCCTTTGTCTCGTTTTTGTTGATTTTTATGTTTTCAGGATCTTTGTAGCTTAATCTAGCTAAATAGGGGACTAATTTGCAATATGGTTGAAATTATAGGGTTTTTCCATGAGAGAATTTTAGTTTTTCTTGAAGTTTAATGGAAGAAAATGAATCCCTGCTGTTAATTAAACAACTTTTGTTAAGTGATTTTAATAAAATTGTCAAATAGGGATTAAATTGAGAAATATGAAAATTATGTGTTAAATGTGAGAAATTGTGAAATGTATGGGCTGCTATAGGCTTATAAGATATTCGTCTAGGCTTGGGTGTGGTGAAATTGCATGAATTTCATTTTTACGAGCCTAGGGACTAAATTGTAAGAAAGTCAAAGGTATAGGGGTAAAATAGTAATTTTTCCAAAACTTGAATTTCGGATTGAATTGAATAGAATAAAGATTCAAGTATTAAAAATTGATTATATAGATCAAGAAAAGCAACGTACAAAATTAGATCGGGGGAAAGATAAAGTATTGGATTGAACGATCGTTTTTTCGTCGTACGAGTTCGAGGTAAGTTCGTGTAATTAAATTGCGTATTTATATGCTTTAATTGAAATATATGTATGTGAATGGTTT
>JABEZY010272856.1:0-17736 GCA_013467495.1 Gossypium gossypioides
TAATCACCAGCGTTTAGAAAAGAAAAATAAAAGAAACAAGTGGAGAATACTATTCCTAGACAACTCGACTTGAATCTCTCTATTTCCTCTTGTGTCGCACTCAAGGTTCCTCATCAGGAGTTGGTCTGCATCCCTTTCATGTCGGTTCACCCGTAGGAGGCTGAAGAAGATGGTAATCTCCCAAAAAGCTCTCTCGTCCTTTTGTTCTTTCTTTTCATGTGAATCTTTATATTTTCTCAAATAGCCAAAGTGTCCTTTCATCAGAATCATGCTGCCTTTGTACGTACAAGTTAGTTGTACCAGACTGCATAACTCACACATTTTTGTTCCTATTCAGACAGCTGTCAGGCGCGGTGACAATTCTGGGCGCAATCTGAAGATACTTATGCAGTGACATCAGTATCAAAACATGACAAAATTAAGGATAAATAAGCTAAGATCCACTAAGTTATAAATGTAAATTATTGAACTGAAAATGCTAAAATATGTGCTAAAGATAACTAAATGGTAAAAAATTAACCAATAAGTAGGGAGAAAATATATGTTCTTTCTAGTACTATCACACCCCAAAACTTGAGTTTTTACTTGTCCTCAAGTAAAACAAAAACAAGCAAGGCTACACAAGAATTCACTAAGGCAAATGATCATTCTAGCAACTTGAATCACCTAAAATCCCAATGAATGATTCACATTTAGATGACAGAATATTGCATCAACAATACATAAGTCTGAATGAATGAGATTGCATCTTCATCAAAACCAACATCATGCTTCAAATCCTAAATTCAATCTACCAATACAGCATTTATTGTACAATATGTGTTTCCTTTTTTGTGAATAAAAGATATCATTGAATTACTATACCCTTGTTCCTGAGAAGTAACGATGGAGTGCAACAAACCCTCAAGGAGTACGTAATTGTGCTAACACACACTCGTGCAGTGATAGCTCTTGGCCAGATTCATTTTTATAAAGCTTGCATTGGAGTGTTTCCTCTTTAACATTTCACAATACACCCATTTTGGAGTGTTTCTTATTCATAACTATATACATATAAGTAGCTGTAAAAGGCAGATTCATTCAAGATTCAAGGAATGCTAATAGTTATTCATTACTAATGCAACCTAAATCATTCATCAAATAATTGAAGATACAACATTCAGTCAAATTTATCCGACTCATTCATTAATAGTTCACATGATTCAATAATTAAGCCTCGAATGTAACAAAAAAAATTTAAAACACATTTGCATTAACCACAAATAAACCTTGCATGCTTAAAAAAAATTAAGTTGAAATGAGGGTGTAATTCCAAACCCCATATGCATTCCCCCAAACTTAAAGTTTGCATTGTCCCCAGTGCACTAATATTAAAATGCAATGACAATAAAAATATATATATGGAACGACAATGTGGGCTAACAAAATGAAAATAATATGCATGAATACTAGAGTTAAAACCTAAAATAAACTAACTCAGTTTTCTTCAGCCATAGATGTAGCCGCACGATGTTTCTTCTTCCTCCTCGTTTTCTCTTCTTTCTTGCGCTTTTTGTCCTCGGGGCGCGTTCTCTTCTTTTCTTTGGGCTTCACATAGTCTGTTGATTGTTCCTTAGTTTTTGGCTTTGCCCCGACATCATCGGCTGCTTCCTATACAGGAGGGGTCACCTTGAGTGGTCCAGTATAGACCACTATCGCCAATGAATTGTGGTGCTCCTCACTAGTTACCTCTGTAGCTTCTGCTGGTCTAGCTCCATCCTGCTCCACACTATAATTAGTTGCATCCACAAACTTAGATGCATTAACAATGTCCTCAACAGATTCTTTCTTAGTATCTTCTGTCTTAGTATTTTCTCCCTCAGCCTTCTTGTTAACAAATTCAACACAGACGTTTTCCTCTTCCACAACAGCTTCCTCCTCAATAGCAAACGCCTCTTGACTAGCAATGACATCACCCTCGACCAGGCTATCAACCCTTCGTATGCACTACTCAACATCCCTTGAGTCCTCTTCTTTCTCAACATCAGAGACGTGCACAATGGTAGGGGATTCCACCGATCTGTTTCGGTCCCTAGGTCATCTTCCTCGGAGGAGGGTTCATACTCTCGGATAATCGGTAGGAACATTGGAAATTTTGGGAGTGGGGTCAGGCTTAACTGACGTAATGTGGCTACAATAGAATTGTTATAGGCCCTGGTATAAGCGTAGAATAAATTTTGTGATCTGTCCATATCTTGTATTGTAGCGACAAGCCTGATCTTCTTATTGCTGATGGAATTGGCCAACTTCTCGATATCCTTCATTTTGTGCAATAATGATGTTTCGACAGTCAAGTTTATTCCCTTGCTTTCTACTTTGGTTTTTCCGTTCGTTGTCTTGTTCGTTTCTGCCTCCTTCATATTCAGCGTATATTTTCCACGAGTCATTCTTTCAATAGACGTTTCATTAATTGTGCCCTTATTTTCCAAGATTTCTTCATCATCACGAGGCACAATCCCTTTCTGCTGGCATAGTAACATCACCAACGATGGGAAAACCAAAATTCCATTTTCCCTTACGGCGTATTCAGCAATTTCTTGGTGGAGTATTGCGCCGACATTAATCTTTCTACCCTTGACAATTGAATGTATTAGGCACATTCTATCAAGGTTAACTGTGGTGCTATGAGTAGAGGGCAGTAGCCTGCAGTTGATAAAATGAAACTAGATTGTGCTTTGCAGTGTCAGGAAGTGGTGATGCATCGTATAATTCTTTTGATGTGAACCCGTCCACAATGCTCTTTCGACACATAAATCCTTCACCAACAGGTCCCTTTTTTCGTCTATGATATATTCAATAAATTTGGAGTGTTCACCTTAGTGTTGTATAGCTCATTGATTTTGGTAGCATCCCATTGGATTAAACCTTCTCGAACAAAGATAAACTCCAACTCATGGTCATAAAGGTTAGCATAAAACTCACGTACCAATGTAGGAGAATAACTTACAGGATACGTGCAGAAAGTCGCCCACTTTAACTTAGAAATGGTTTGGGATACTTGTTTGCCCAAATCTTGCTATTGCAAAAGGAGAACACCCTGTTCTGGGTGGAAGTTTCGCTTTAAGATGTTGTTTTGAAATCAGTCTTTGCCCGCTTTCATTAAAAAGATCATCGACTCCTTTTTGTTTCGTTGGCATGGAGGATTCCGATTCACGAACTACAGTTGTAGAGGATGAGTGTTCTTCAATAGGCTTGGTGACTTTCTTGACTGATCCTCTCGTTCTTGCCGTATTTTGATTTTTTTGTGGATTAAAGATGGTTTAAAAATGACAGCTTGGGTGTTTTACAATCAGCACACTAAAGATGGGTTTTATAGTGAGTGAAAGAAAAAGATGGAAATATGTGATTTTTGTGAAGGGATATAATGAAGGGATATAAAGCTGGCAGGAATAAATATGTCCAATGAGAATTGCGCTCGTTTAGACTAATCAGATGGCTAGGTTACTTTTGATCAAACGGTGGGATCTGAAATTTCTTATTTGTCCTTATTTTTGCTGAGTCAGAAGTGTCATTACAATAGTACGAACTGCTTTGACAAGAAAGCCCAAGTGCGTCGACAATGGTACCTAATTATTCTGCAAAAATAGAAACAAATAAAAAAAAGAATAAAACAGACTTGAACAAAAATAAAATAAAATAACATAATGATAAATTTGATTAAGATTAAATTTTTTTGACCGATTTAATGGTCTCTGCCTGCTTGTGATCAGTATTCCCAAGATAATGTTTCAATCACTCTCCATTCACTTTAAATTGGTTTCCATCATTAAATCTCTGATTGTGACTCCACTATGATGAAATACTTCGACAACTTCAAAAGGTCCACACCAACGAAAGCACAATTTACCCGGGTGCAGCTTCAGTTAGAATTGAATAATAAAACTTGTTGACCCGTGATAAATTGTTGCTGCAAAACAATTTTTTCATGCCATTGTTTGGTCTTTTCTTTATAAATTGCCACATTTTCATAGGCATTTCACCTAATCTTCTCTAGTTCAGTTATATCCAACATCCTTTTCTTTCCAACAGCTTCATAATCCATGTTCACTTGCTTAATTGCCCACATTTCTTTATGCTCCAGTTCAACTGGCAAGTGACATGCTTCCCCAAAAACTAATTGATACGACAACATCACTAATAGAGTTTTGTATGCTCTCCGTAGTGCCCATAAGGCGTCATCCAGTTTGGAAGACCAATCTTTCCTCGAAGGGTTCACAACCTTCTCAAGAATGCTTTTAATTTGTCGATTCGATACTTTGGCTTGTCCATTAGTTTACGGATGATAAGTAGTAGCCATTCTATGATTAACTCTATAACTCTTCAGTGCAGTTGCCACTTGGTTGCAATGAAAGTGTGTACCCTAATCGCTAATCAATGCCTTTGGTGTGCCAAATCGGGTGAGTATATGCTTGTGAAAGAATTTAAGCACTATCTTTGCATCATCCTTTGGGATAGCAATAACTTTAACCCACTTCGAGACGTAGTCAACAACTACTAATATATAATGATTTCCAAATGAACTTGGAAATGGTCCCATAAAATCCATACCCCAAACATCGAATAATTCAACCTCCATAATTGGTTGTTGCAACATTTCATTGCGTCAAGATATAGAACCAATGCACTGACACCTATCGCATTGATTCACAAAATTGTTGGCATTTTTGAATAATGAAGGCTAGTAAAAGCCTAATTGGAGACCTTAGCGGTAGTTCACATGCCATCGAAATGACCTCCATAAGGGGCATCATGACAGTGCTTCAAGATTGAAAGCATCTCCTCTTCTAGAACATAGCGCCGAATGATATTGTCATTGCATACCTTGAATAAATATGGCTCTTTCCAATGATACTTCACTACTTCACAAAGAAATTGTTCTTTTTTATGTCTTATGACACCCAACGGGAGTTTTCCACATACTAGATAATTAACAAAATTCGCATACCAAGGGGTTGCATCTACAACAAATAACTTCTCATCTGGGAATACGTCAATAATTTGAAGTATGTTTCCATCATTGCTGCAACTTCCAACCGAGACAAATGGTTTGCAACTTGATTCTCTAAACCCTTACGGTATTTTATCTCGATGCTGAATTCTTACAATAGTAAGATCCAACGTATCAATCTTGGTTTTGTGTCCTTCTTTGCAAAAAGATATCTCAACGTCGAGTGATCAATAAATACAGTAACCTTTGCATCGACAAGATAAGAACGAAACTTGTTGAAAGCAAAGACTACAGCCAACAATTATTTCTCTGTAATGGTATAATTGATTTGAGCCTCTGTAAGAGTTTTGCTAGCATAATAGATGCCGTGAAATAATTTTCCCTTGCGTTGTCCTAACACAGCACCCACAGAAAAGTCGCTTACATCGTACATAACTTCGAAAGGTTTATACCAATCAGGTACAATGATAATGGGTGCATTTACTAGTTGCGTCTTCAATTGAATGAATGCATCCAAACATGCATCGTCAAAGAAGAATTTTCAATTCTATTCCAACAATGAGCATAAGGGCTTTGCAATTTTTGATAAATCTCTAATAAATCTTCGGTAAAACCCCGTATGGCCAAGAAAACTACGAATACCTTTCACATTTGTCAGTGGAGGTAATTTTTCAATGATTTTGACTTTAGCTTTGTCTACTTCAATGCCTTTACTAGAAATGCAATGGCCTAAGACTATACCTTTAGTTGCCATTAAATGACATTTTCCCAATTTAGAACAATATGTGTGTCTCCACATCGCTATAATACTTTATCTAAATTATCAGCGCAATGGTCAAAATCATTCCCATAGACTAAGAAATCATCCATAAAAACCTCTAAAGAATCTTCAATCACGTCTAAGAATATTGCCATCATGCACCTTTGAAATGTGGTTGGTCCATTGCAAAGACCAAAAGGCATACGAAAAAGGCAAAAGTACCAAAGGGAGAGGTGAAAGTTGTTTTCTCTTGATCCTCTGGTGCAATAGCAATCTAATTGTACCCCGAATAGTCGTCTAAGAAGTAGTAATAGGCTCTTCTAGTAAGACTGTCCTACATTTAGTCAATGAATGGAAGTGCGAAGTGGGACTTCCTTGTGGCAGCATTAAGCTTACGATAATCCATACAGACTCGTCATCTCGTAGGAATGCGTGTACGAATTAATTCATCTTTGTAGTTACTAACCACTGTGATGCCACTCTTTTTAGGAACGCATTGCACTGGACTTACCCAATTACTATACAAAATAAGGTAGATAATTCCAGCATAAAGCCACTTTGTAATTTCTTTTTAACTTCCTTCATCTTCTCATTTAATCTTCTTTGTTGCTCAATCGATTGCTTGCTTTCATCTTCCAACTTGTTCTTGTGCATGTAAAAAGATGGACTGATGCCTCGAATATCAGCAATACTCCAAGCAATAGCTCATTTATGTTGCTTAAGAATATNGACCAATTTCTCTTCTTGAGTTACATCCAACATTGCGAAGACAATAATGGGAAGAGTATTGTTATCACCAAGAAAGACGTATCTAAGATGAGTAGGTGGTGGTTTCAATTCCAGAGTAGGAGATTCATCGATAAATGACTTGAAAATTGAAGTTGTTCTATTAGCGAAGTCTAAAGATTCAATCTGTCATCTATGCCTAAGTTCAATATCATTAGCTTCAACCATGCATTGAATAGATTTGAAGTTGTTCTATTAGCGAGGTCTAAAGATTCAATCGTTGCATTGAATAGATTTGAAAACACTAAAGGTAACGTTCTTATCATTAAGTCACACGGTTAGTTCACCCTTGTAAACATCAATAAGAGTTCATACGGTGGCTAAAAATGGTCATCCCAAGATTATGTGAACCTCTTTGACTGACTCGCAGTCAAGTATGATAAAATTAGCAAATGAAAGAAATTTATCCACACGAACTGAGATATCTTTGATTTGCCCTTTAGGTTGAGCCAAGGATCAATCAATTAGTTGCAATGTCATTGCAGTAGGTTTCATGTGACCAATTCCCAACTTTTTGAAAGTAGATAGTGACATTAAGTTGATGTTAGCTCCTAAGTTGCATAAAGCCTTGCCCAAATAATGGTTGTCAATTGAACATAGGATAGTAAAGCTCCCAGGATCTTTCATTTGGGGGGCAACTTATTCGTCAAAACAGCCCTACAGCCTTTTGTGACTGCAATAGTTTTCATATCACTGAGCTTCTTCTTTTTGGACAAGAGCTCCTTCATAAATTACCCATAATTCAGAATTTACAAAAGAGCGTCTACTAAAAGAATATTGATCTGAAGTTGTTTCAGTGTGTTTAGGAATTGTTGGTACTACTTATCCTACTCATTCTCCCTGAATCTTTGTGAAAAAGGTAAATGTGGAGATGCATCTGATTACACCGACACCTTTGAGTGCGTTGACAGTTTTGAGGGTCGGATATTAGGCATATGAGTGACAATTTGTGGAACTTCTTTATCTAATGACTTGATAAGCTTTTCAGATTCAACTATCTTACTAGAGGCCATTTTAACCATAGTCTGAGGTGCGACAGTAGAATCTATAGTTGGCCCACCAGTTTGTTTACCACTCCTAAGCGTGACAACCTTGCATTGTTCTTTCCCCATCGGACTGGGATTTTCTGTGTCGCTAGGTAGTGTGCCCGGTGGTTGAGTATTCAGATTCGAAGCAAGTTGTACTAATTGTGCCTCCAACACCCAAATAGAAGACGAATTCCTTTGCACAATAGCTTCTGTGTGAGTCATATGTTCTCGCATTAGAGCTTCAAGAGCAGCTAATGGGTTAGAAGGAGAAGCTTGCATGTACTGTTGTCGTTGATATTCTGGAGCATGCTGATTTGGCATTGAAGAGTGTTGTGGCTGCATCTGATTCTGGTGTGGATGCAGCTAGCTTTGTTGTGGATGCATCTGAGTGTGCTGATTGTAATTCTGCTGTTGTTTATTGTAATTCCCTTGTTTTAAATTAGAATTGCCTTGAGTAGATATATTCCCATATCGGAATGTCGCAGCATTTTGTCCAGTATTTTGAATTCCCCAAGACTGTTGATTGTGTGCATAATTATTGTATGAGGTGCCATAAGAATTGTTCCAGATGTTACTAACATAAAAGGCGTTCTCTGCATGTTGTGGACAATCTTCAAAGCTATGGTTGTCACCACAAATCTCACAACAAAAGGTAGGAACATCAACTTGTTAAGTGACTTGTATAAGTGCAACGTCACTAGTCCCTTGCATAATTTTTATCAGATTTGCAAGAGAAGAAACTTGAGCACTAAGTGTAGATATTGCGTCCAGTTCAATAACTCCTGGAGTAGCTTTTTCTTGTGCAGCTCTAGAGATTGGATATTGGTAATCATTCTGATCAATTCTTTCTAGAATTTCAATGGAATCATTATAAGTAAAATCCAGCAAAGGTCTATTGGCTGATGCGTCAACAAGATTTCTTCTGTGTGAATTCAGCCCATTATAAAAATCTTAATTTGTGTTTCCTGTTGAATGCCATGCATGGGGCAACATCGAAGCAAAGATTTATAATGTTCCCATATGGTGTGAAGATTCTCATCGTCCAGTTGATGATAAGCTGTAATAGCATTCGGAGATGAGCATTTATTATCGACGGGTTAAATTGCAAAACAAATTGTGTTGCTAGTGCATTCCAAGAAGTAATTGATCTGGCAGGTAGCCCAAGGAACCAAGTACGAGCTATTCCTTGCAGGGAATAAGGGAATAATTGCATCTTCAAAGCGTCATCAAGAACGCCTTGTTGACTAAAGGAAGCACAAATAAATAAAAATGATTTAAGATGCTCTCGTGCATCTTCATGCGGCAGTCCAGCATATTGCCCATTAGAATTCAACATTTGAAACATTAAAGGCTTGAGTTCAAAATTTCCAGTTTGGATTGCTGGCCTAACAACTCCCGATTGTAAGTCATCTAAGACAGGTACTACAAAATCCCGTATAGTCCTATTTTGTAAAGCCATATTCCTTTGTTCTCGAAGTCTCATTCGAACAGTTCTATCAATTTCTGGATCAAAATCGACATTAAACTTCGAATTGCTTCAGGTCATACAACACCTAAACTAAAATGTGCAAATAATGACAAAAAGAAAACCAGTTAGTAGTAACTAGATATTATGAAACAAAAGCAAACAAAAATAACATCAAACAAAAAGCAATCCCCGACAATGGTGCTAAAACCTCATCGGCTGTTTAACGTCACAACAATAATGTTGAGCGTATACTATCAATGCAAGCATAGTAAACAGATCTGAGTCTGTCAGATATCGATCCCATGAGGATGGTTGTCTTTTGTCAATCAATGTCATTGCAATAAATAGATAGAAACGATATAAATTGTAAACGTAATTGTCGAAACAATAAGATAAAATATAATAATGATAAACTAGGATCCCCAACATGAATATTCAACAGAATGCTAAGTGCTCAAAAGGTATAACAAGATAGGTGATTGTCGATGCATTAAACTGCAATAAGTATTTTACCAAGCTTAACTTCTATACTTAATCTAATACTTAGACATGCACAATAACCTCACCTTCTGATATCGGAAATGCAACACTATTAAGAACAAGCGGATTAAATTCCTCTAATCCTTAAGCAACTTCCGTTGTCTTGCTTGTTAGCTTGAACTGTCACTGCAGTTTCTACTATCAGTGACTGAAATAACACTTCCACGCTAAAAAATTCAAAATCAAAGATTAAATAGTAGAAACAAGATTGAATAAAATAACATTTAACCCAAAAATCATGTGTACTTCCGTACAAACATGAAATAGAAAGTAATCACCAACATTTAGAAAAGAAAAGTACAAGAAACAACTGGAGAATACTATTCCTAGACAACTCGACTTGAATCTCTCTATTCCCTCTTATGTTGCACTCTGGGCTCCTCGTCAGGAGCTGGTCTGCATCCCTTTCACATCAGTTCACTCGTAAGAGGCTCAAGCCACCATAGCCGAAAGCTTCAAATGATAGGTTGAAGAAGATGGTAATCCAACAAAATGCTCTTCCCTCTTTTTTTATTTCTTTTCACGTGAATCTTTATATTTTTCCCAAATAGCTCAGGTGTCCTTTCATCAGAATCATGCTGCCTCTTTACATACAAGTTAGTTGTACCAGACCGGACAACTCACGCATTTTTTGTCTTATTCGAACAGCTATCAAGTGTGGCGACAATTCTTTGTGCAATCTGAAGATACTCATACAACGACATTAGTACCAAAACATGACAAAATTAAGGATAAATAAGTTAAGATCCACTAAGTTATAAAGTGTAAATTACTAAACTAAAAATGCTAAAATATGTTCTAAAGATAATTAAATGGGAACAAATTAACCAATAAGTAGAGAGAAAACATATGTTCTTTCTAGTGCTATCACCTGGCCACACGACTATGTGACCCTTGCAATTTTAAAAATTTACTTTGTTTCTTGAAAAATTCTATAAGTTTCCAAATTAGTGCCAACTTGTTTCTAATGTGATTTTAGGGCCTCGAAGGCTCGAATAAGGGATTATATGCATGATACAGCTTTGTTTTTCTATGATTATTTATATGAATTGAAATGTTTAAAATTTTTGTTTGTTTTGAAATGAAAAATTCGGTAATGCTCCGTAAACCTAGTTTGATGATGAATACAGGTTTCGAGTGTTACATTTATTGGTATCAGAGCTATGGTTTAGTCGATTTTTGGACTGAACGTAGTAAGGGTGAGTCTAGATATATATACCATTGTATAACCTGTGATAGTGTGAAAACTTTTGATCATTTTGAAACATGTCTTCTTATAGAAATGACATCCAACCTAGCTGACTCCGATGAAGTTGAAAGTAACGCACAAACCTCTGTTCATGGAGCAGCATCAAGTGGTTCAACGCCTGTATCTGAGGGCTGGGGAGGAAAAGCTAAGGAAGCTTTCTTCTAAATGGTGATTGAGTGGTTTACTAAGTTCGTACGAATGAACCCGGTAGCTCAACGACCTCCTCCCCAAATTGTTCCCCAATCGATCCCTATTGTTCCTCAAGGCTTGGAAATAGAGCGAGTTAATAAACTGCCAGTCAACTAAATTTACAAATATAGGGCTGAAGAATTTCAAGCTATAGTTTATGACAATCCTAAGAGGGCTGAATTTTGGTTAGAGAATACCATCAGAGTATTCGATGAGTTATCCTGTACACCGGCAGAGTGTGTAAAGTGTGCGGTACCTATATTGAAGGACTCAGCATATCAGTGGTGGAATACCTTGATTTCAATTGTACCAAGAGAGCGTATCGACTGGGAATTCTTTTAAACTGAGTTTGTTAGATTGAGTAAATATGCTCAGGAGTGCATTCCGACTGAGACTGCAATGTGTAAATGGTTCAAAGACGAGTTAACTAAGGATATAAAGCTTTTAGTCGGGATTCTCGAGCTGAAAGAATTCGTTGTTTAGTTGACAGATCACATAAAGCCAAGGAGCTTAGCAAAGAGAAAAGTAAAGTTGATTTTGAAGCTATAGATTCATGAAAAATATCAACTGGGAAGTCATATCAGTCATTGTCGAAGAGATTGAAAGAACACCATAACCATTCAATTGCTTCAGTAGAGTATCCTGATAGAAGCCGCGGTAAACATTATGCAGGTTCAAAGATGCAAGCTACGTCTGTAGCTAGCGTAGGTAGCGTTAAAGATAATAAACATGATTTTCAATGGTGTAGACATCAATATTTTGATTAGTGCAGAGTGAAAGACGGGGCATGTTTCAAATGTGGTTCGTATAAGCATTTTATTTGTGATTGCCCAGAAATATCTGAGAAAGAAAAGGTTTAAAATGTTTAACCCAGTAACACTGCCACGAGGGGTAGACCACCTCGTAATTCTGGAAATGTGAGTAGTAGTCATGGTGGAATAAAAGACTCTGCTATGAGATTTGAAGCAGGAGCACCAGCTAGGGCTTACACTATTCGCGCACGAGAGGAAGCTTCTATGCCAGATGTTATTACGGGTGCCTTCTCTATCTTTGGTACTGATGTTATTGCTTTGATTGATCCGAGATCAAACCATTCGTTTGTATGCAAAAATTTAGTATCTAGTAAGAATTTACCTATTGAGGCCACTGAATTAGTGGTTAAACTGTCGAACCCCCTAGTTCAGTATGTACTAGTTGATAAAGTTTGTAAGAACTGTCCTTTGATGACTCAAGGTTACAATTTTCTGGCTGATTTGATGCTATTTCTGTTTGATGAGGTTGATGTGATTTTGGGCTGGATTGGCTGACTCTACACGATGCTGTTATGAACTGTAGAGGAAAGCTTATCGTATTGAAATTTCAGAACGGTGAGACACTTCAAATTGAAAATAGTTTGAGTGGGTTGCCTATTGTTATCTCAACTATGTCAGCGCAGAAATATGTGAGAAAAGGTTGCGGCACTTACCTTGCATATGTACTGGATTCTAAGGTGTTTGAGTTGAAGCTTGAATCAGTGCCAATGGTTTGTAAGTATCCTGATGTCTTTCCAGAGGAGTTACCCAGATTACTGCCACTCAGAGAGGTTGAGTTTGCTATTAAATTAGTATTAGAAACATCACCAATATCGATAGCACCTTACAGAATGGCTCCTATTGAGTTGAAAGAGCTGAAAGCACAGTTACAAGAATTGACAGATAAGGGTTTTGCATGACCCAATTTCTCACCTTGGGGTGCGCCGGTTATGTTCGTAAAGAAAAACGATGGATCGATGAGATTGTGTAGTGATTACCGTCAGCTCAATAAGATTACAATTAAGAATAAGTATCCACTGCCTCAAATTGATGATCTATTTGACAAGTTGAAAGGTGCAACAGTATTCTCGAAGATTGATATTTGTTTTGGCTACTATAAGTTATGAGTTAAAAATTTGGATGTGCCTAAAACTACATTCTGAACCAGGTACAGACACTATGAATTTCTTGTGATTCTGTTTGGTTTAACTAATACACCTACAGTATTTATGGATTTGATGAACAAAATCTTTAGACCGTATTTAGAAAGATTCGTTGTTGTTTTTATTAATGATATTCTAATTTATTCACGAGACGAGATTTAGCATGCTGAACATTTGAGAGTTGTATTGCAAACCTTGCGTGATAAACAACTACTTGCCAAATTTAGCAAATGTGAGTTTTGGCTGAGGGCTTTAGATTTGATTCAAGTAAAATTTTAGCAGTTGTTGATTGGAAACCACTAAGAAACGTGTCTGAAGTTAGAAGTTTTTTGGGATTAGTCAGTTATTACAGAAGATTTGTTAAGGGGTTCTCGATGATAGCTACACTGATGACACGACTATTACAGAAAGATGTGAAATTTGAGTGGTCCGAGAAATGTCAACAAAGTTTCAACCAGTTGAAAGCACTGTTAACGGAGGCACCAGTTCTAGTTCAGGCTAAATCGGGTAAAAAATTTGTAACTTTTAGCGATGCATCTTTGAATGGTTTAGGCTATGTTTTGATGCAGGAAGGCAAAGTAATAGCTTATTCTTCCAAATAGTTAAAGCCGCACGAAAAGAATTATCCGACACATGACTTAGAGCTGGCAGCTATTGTGTTTGCTTTGAAAATTTGGCGACACCATTTGTACAAAGAAAAATGTCATATATTTATCGATCATAAGAGTTTGAAGAATTTAATGTCGTAGAAAGATTTGAATCTGAGGCAGCGCAGGTGGCTCGAACTATTAAAGGATTATGATTTTATCATTAATTATCATCCAAGTAAAGCAAATGTAGTTGCTGATGCTCTAAGTAGAAAGTCTTTATTTTCTTTGCGAGTGATGAATACACGACTGACACTATCTGATGATGGTTCAATCTTAGCCAAGTTGAAAGCTAGACTGATGTTTTTACAGTAGATCTGTGAGTCTCAGAAGTGTGATGACGTATTATAGGCTAAACGGACACAGAGTGAATTAACTTCTGATTCAAAATTTTAGTTAGGACCCAATGGCTGCTTATTATTCAGCAACAAAATATGTGTACCAAAGAATTTCAAGCTCATTCGGAGAATCTTACATGAAGCTCATAGTGGTAGCTTGTTTGTTCATCCGAGGAGTAATAAGATGTACAGTGATTTGAAACAGATGTACTGGTGGCTGGGTATGAAGCGGGAGATTTCAAATTTCGTATTGAGATATTTAGTATGCCAGCAAGTTACAGCTGAACATCAAGTATCTTCTGGATTATTGCAGTTAGTGATCATACCGCACTAGAAATGGGATCGAGTTACTATTGACTTCGTAACGAGTTTACCCTTAACTTCGAGAACGAAAGATGCCATTTGGGCTATCGTTGATCGTTTGACGAAATCAGCACATTTTATTCCAGTGCGTACAGATTATTCCCTTAAAAGATTAGCTAAGTTATACATTTTTTAGATCGTTAGATTACACGGGGTGCCAATTTCTATTATTTTGGATAGAGATCCGTGGTTTACATTATGATTCTGGAAAAAATTACAGGAAACTTTAGGTACGTAATTGCAATTTAGCACTACATTTCATCCTCAGACCGATGGTCAGTTCGAGTGAGTAATTCAGATACTCGAGGTTATTCTTCGCTATTGTGTGTTAGAATTCGAAGGCAACTGGGAGAAGTATTTACTGTTGGTTGAATTTGTGTATAATAACAGTTATCAGTCGAACATAAAGATGGCACCGTATGAAGCTCTATATGGTTGTAAATGTCAAAATCCGTTACATTGGACTGAGCTTAGTGAGAACAAGTTTCACGAGGTTGATTTGATTTGGGAGATTGAAGAAAAAGTAAAAGTGATTCAAGATAGTTTGAAAGCAGCTTCGGATCAAAAGAAATCATATGCAAATATTAAGCATAAAGGCATTGAATTTCAAATCGATGACAAAGTGTTTCTAAAATTATCGCCCTGGAAGAAAGTTCTTCAGTTCGGTTGCAAAGGGAAGCTAAGTCCGTGATTTATCGGGCCGTTTGAGATCAATGAAAGGATCGGGCCAGTGGCGTATCAACTAGATTTATCATCAGAGTTAGAAAAGATTCATAACATGTTTCACGTATCGATGTTACGACAATATCGATCAGATCCTTTACATGTTATTTCACTAACAGAACTTATCAGAATTCTGGCTCGTGAGGTTAAAGAGTTAAGAAATAAAAATATAGGTATAGTAAAGGTTCCTTGGCAATGTCACAGTATTGAGGAGGCCACCTAGGAACCCGAAGCAGCTATGAGAAAGCAATATCTGAACCTCTTTTCTGGTAAGATTTTCAGGGACGAAAATCCCTTTAGAGGGAGAGTTGTTACTGCCCGTTTTTAATGAAATCAAAAAAGTGGTTTTGGGACCACAAATCTAATGTGAAAATATTTATTTTATTATTATTTTAATGTCTACAGCATGTTAGAATTATCATAAAAAATTTTGTTAAGAAATTTTACCATTTGCATGCTTAATTCGATAAAAAACTAAATCGCATAAGGTGTAAAACTTGAGTTCTATAAGTCAAAAGGATTAAATAGCTATGAAATTAATTAGTAAAGGGGTTTATGTGGTAAATATACCATTTTTTATGAGTGGACAATTACGGACACTTTAATAGGTGATTTAATGGTTTTATAATAAGGTTAATTACGTAATTTAGTAAATAAAGTAAGTAAAAAAACAAATTAATTAAAAGTATCATCTTCTTAGCCTATACTTGACCGAAATTAGAGAAGAAACTCCATCTTTAACACCTTGAAGTTTCGGCAATGGAAGTCTTTGCATGAGATTAATTTTGAGGTTAGTTTTTAATGATTTTTATATTTTCGGGATTGTTGTAGCTTAATCTAGCTAGACCCGGGGACTAATTTGTGAAATTTTTAAATTATTAGGGTTTTGACATTAATGAATGTGTATGAGTTTTGATTATTTTTGGAAGAAAATGATTAGTTATTGTTAAATAAACAACTTTTCTTAAGTGGTTTTTGATGAAATTCTCAAATAAGGATTAAATTGAAAAATATAAATTATACATGGTGAATTTGTGAAATAAATGAAATAAAGGGCTTGCTAAGGACCTATATGAAATTCGACTATAGTGGGTTTAGCATGAATTGCATGAATTTTCATTTTTATGAGCTAGGGACTAAATTGAAATGAAATCAAAATTATAGGGGTAGAAATGTAAATTTACTAAAATATGAATTTGGATTGAATTGAATAGAATTGTTATTAAATTAATCGAATTTATTCATTTAGATCAAGATAGACCACGTATGGCTCTAGATCAAGGCAAAGAAAATGCTTCAGATTAGTCGACTCCATTTCTACGTTTATCGTCGAGGTAAGTTCGTACATTTAAATAATGTTTTAAATTATGATTTGAATGTTATTATTGTATCATGTCAAATTGTGTCTCGACGAAAAAATCCAACTGCGTATCAACGATCATCGACCAATAAAAAGGGATGGTTTCGACTATTGAACTATGGAATGGGATGGTGACGACCATCAAAATTATGAAAAGGGATAGCTACGACTATCAAATCATGAAAAGGGATAGCTCCGGCTAACAAATTATGAAAATAGATGGTGACGGCCATCAAAAAATGAAAAGGGATGGTGATGACCATCAAAATTATGAAAAGGGATAGCTCTAACTATCAAATTATGAAAAGGAATGGTGACGGCCATTAAACAATGAAAAGGGATGGTGACGACCATCAAAATTATGAAAAGGGATAGCTTCGGTTATCGAATTATGGAATGGGATGGTATCAACCATCATGTTACCACTTTGCGCGAGCTGCAATAAGAGTTTTCAATGCAATTTACATTATTATGTTAGAAGGTAGGAATTGTGTACTTGTGTGACAATGAATGTCATAATTTCATATGTTTAAGCTGAAATAATAACTATTGTTATGTTGGATTGAATTATATGTGTCATGAGATTTTGTAATGACAAGTTCATATTACATATGTTGCGAACTTACTAACCATGACATGCTTACCTTATGTTTGTTTTTCTATGTTTTGTAGTTAATCAGAAGATCGATTGGGTTGGAAAGCCGTCGAAGATCTATCACACTATCTATCGGCTATATGGGTAGATTTTGACGTTTTTAAGTATTGGTTAATATGGCATGTATAGGTGTTTTGGTTGATATTATAGTCAATATGTTTTAGTATGTATAGGTGGCTTTATAATGGTTAATGTTTTGTCATTTTGGTACTTGAATGTTTTGTATTGAAATGGTCAAGTAAATACATAATATGAATGGTCAGTTTTGGTATGTTGAAATGTGGCAAATGTGGTATGAAATGGTATTTAATTTGGATTGCCAATATTAAGTTATTAATGACTATATTATGTTTGTGTTTGGACTCATTTAATGTCATGTAACTTGAGGTGCCTAAGGACATATTGGTTGTATGAATTATTATCATATCGTATAAGTTTTTTTATGCATATTTTAGGTACAATTTTGGAGCTTAAATTTGGTGCATTTGAGTTGCACAAGTGTGCACATTTTGGGTGAAACAATTTGCTTGAAAATGGCCTAGTTCTTGTCCACATAGCCAAAGACACAGGCGTGTGTGACACACGGCTAGGCAACACGGTTGTGTGTCCCCTGTAGCACACAAAGGGTTACAAGTTAGGCAGTTACACGGCCTAGCACATGGCCTGGCACTAGGGCGTGTGGCTTGGCC
>JABEZY010272864.1:0-17231 GCA_013467495.1 Gossypium gossypioides
TACAAATTAAGTGACTTAGCACAAATACAATCCCTATGGAGAAGATAACTCGATACTTACTTATTACTTCATAACGACTGTGTATACTTGGACAAACCTACGCGTTACAATTATCACATAGCAATTTAATTACAAGTACTACACATACCATACCACAATGATAAATAATAATCAGTATAAGTATTATACGAACTTACTTACCAAAGAAACAACAAAAAATATGATGCCAATGACTACTCTGCAAGTTTTCCTTTTCTGCGTTTATCTTCTAGTTGTTTTAATTCTTGATTTGTATAATAATTCATTTCAAATTTCAATTCTAAATACCTTAAAACCCCTTATACTATGCATATGACATATGTGAAGTTCGAACGTCGATAATGACAATGGATCACAAAGAAAGAGAGAAAAATAGAACAAATAGATTTTAGATGGAAACCTTTTCCGGAAGAACCATGAGTAGAGGAGAAGAAAAATTCATTAACTGTTGCATTTGAATGGTACAAGAGGAGAGACGACTACGTCTATTTATAGGTTTAAAATCATTATTCTAATCAAAGTCTAATAGAAGCAATGCAGTAAGGTTGAAACACCTATTCAAACCAATATCAAATAGAAGAAGTGTACTTCTATACGGATTCCATTTGTGCAGTTTGTACTGTACTGCAGAGGCCCTCGTACCCTAGTTACAACCCTAGTCCAATTTTATACCTAATGGGGATTTGCGGCGGGCTGCTCTTTCGCCCCCACAAATGCCCCTATCTTGCCACTTTTTTAAACAAGAATTTGGGTCACACAACTCTAACAACATATAAATTCCATTTTCACAATTTCCTTAAAATTTTTTGCAATTTATTCAATTTAGTCCTTAAAACCGAAATGATTATAACTTCCACAATTGAACTTCATTTTTCAATCTATCTTCAATCATGCCTTTCTACAAGCCTCTACTATAAATTTCCATTAAATTCTCATGATAGTTTTTCCATATTTTCATTTTAGTTTTTAAACTCAAAATCTAACAAATTCTCTTTACAATTTAGTCCCATTTCCATTTCCAATTCTAAGCTTACAAGCTACCATTTCAACATTAAAAGCTTCAAAAACCATCAATGGTAAACTTTTAAAACTTTAATAGTTCCAAAAATAGATGTACATGTTAGTTAGATTAAGCTACAATGATCTCAAAAACATAAAATTTACTATAAAAGAACTTCAATTTCACTTAAATGCAAGAAGAATAGCTTGGCTGAACCTTTAAACTTCAAAAATGGTTATTTGAATGTGTTTTTTAAGAAACGATGAAAAAAACTAAAGAAGATGATGATGTTTTTAACAAATAAGATCCTAAAGAAAATAAAGCATTCACGTCCACTATCTCATTAATGTGGTCTAATTGCCCCTTAAACCCTTGAGCATTTAAACAAATAAGCATTTTAACTTATAAAACCAATAGCGATAAATTTTTACGATTTTTATGATTTAGTCATTGTACCTTAATTACTAATCGTTCATCAAAATTACCTAACCAAATATAAAAATAATACAATAATAAAATCATAAATATTAACAAATAATATTTACTGACTTAATCATTGGAAAATAGGGTTTTGAAACCACCGTTTTCGGTACCATTGAAAATGGGTTGTTATAACTCTCTACCCTAAAAGAATTTCTGTCCCTGAAAATCTTACCAGAGAAATGGTTTGGATAATACAATTTCATAGTTTCTTTCGGTTCCTAGGTGGCTTCCTCAATGTTGTGATGTTTACAAAGAACTTTTAATAAAGTTATTTGTTTTTTCTCAATTCCTTAATTTCCCAAGCCAAAATATTTACCGATTCCCCACTATATGTCATATCAGGCCGTAATTCTATTTCTACTAGAGAAATCACATGAGAAGGATCAAATTGGTACTGTCGTAACATCGACACATGAAAAAAATTATGGATCTTTCCAAGTTCCATAAAAAATGCTAAACAATATGCTATCAACCTTATTCGCTCAAGAACCTCATACGCTCCAATGAACCTCGGACCAAGTTTCCCTTTTCGGCCAAAACGTAGAATTTTCTTCCAAGGCGATTGTAACGACTCGAAAGTCAATGATGCCAGAAAATGCGGTTTTGAGACCCCATCTCTATAAACCGAACTTGTGAATATTTTATTAAATATTTATGGTGGTTATATTACAAGTGAATTAAATTTTGGATAAGTAATTTTATGGAATTAGAGACTAATTGGGGTACAAGGACCAAATTGTAAAAGTGTCAAAAGTCCAATTGTTAGTGAATCATTATTTATAACTTGATTAAGGGACTTATAAGGAAATTAGACCACTGTTCTATTGATAGTGGACGGTAACTTATGGGTTAATTGAATATAATGTTATAAATTATAATAAATTATTAAATAATAAAATAAGTAAACATGGAGAGTGGGATTTCATGATGAAACAAACGTGTCTTTTCCATTTTATGCATGCAAATTTAGGAGAGGAGAAGTGAGGAAGGAGAACGCACGACCTACAATTCTTAATTTTCAATCCTTAAATTGGTTAGTTCAATTTAGTAATTTTTCTTGTCATTTGTATGTTTTTGGAATCTTGGGAGCTTAATTTATCTGACCCGTGTGTTACTTTTTGAAACTACTAAAGTTTTGGAAGATTCCATTAATAGATTCTTGAAGTTTTAAGTACTAAATTGATAGATTTTTAGTGTAAAAGTGAAAAGGACTAAATTGTGAAGTTACTTTATTGTTTTGTACTATAGAAAATAAAATGCACAAATTTAAAAATTTGTGGTATAAATAGAAGGTCCTAAATGGATTATAGTGAAAATGGTTTGAAAATATGAGTTCTATAATAAAAGTTATGCTAGTTTAGATTGAGTGCAAATTTGTTTGTATGTTGATGAATTGTTGTGTTTATGTTAATCCCTAGCTAACGTCGACTCCAGATTCCTCGAAAAAAAAAGGAAAAGACAGTCATCGACAAATTACTCAGAGTTTACGATTTAAGTTTCTAAAATTCAAAACTACTTTGATTATTGCTATTTTGAATTGTATTTGTAACACCGTATACTTGGCTTGGTTGCCAAGCCCAAATACGAGATGCCACACCACCGTCTTGTCTCATGTGCATCAAATAGGAAACTAGATCCAAGCAAATCGATCTTCTTTTGGTAACCTGTATAAGTTTTAAGTCATCCAATTAGTTAATTAACATTGTTACATGCAAATCATTCACTAATCAGTCTTACATACAGTTAGAATCATGCATAAGGGCTATTTAGCAAAATTTCATAAAACTGCTCGTAGGTATCGATACTGTCATTTAGGTATCGATATTTTCTTTGAGTGGTATGAATACCACTTGGAAAAATGATGCCAAAGTAGCCTACTGTTTTCTGGCAAAAAATACCAATTATCAAAAATTATCTATACTTGCTAAAATTATCAATACTTTAGTCCCGAGTATCAATACTCGAGATAAGGTATCAATACCAAATCCCTATTCTATTTTCTTGTTCGTTTTAATTCATAGAGGTATCAATTTTCAAAGCCAACTATCAATACCTTTACTACTGAGGCTAAAAATGCAACATAGAAGAGCAAATAATTCATTTCAAATAGTTCCTAAGCAACATGCATCAAGTACTTTGTTTATTTCATCATGCTATGGCTAAATTTATTAGACCAAAGTGTCCAATCATCCAAGCAAGAATCGTTATACCAACATCAATGTTTGAAAATGCTAACATAAAAATAACATGAAATTCTTATAAGCCAAATTAAAATGTTTAAAGATCAATAATCCAAAATAGTTCTACCACATTACCTATTTCCCCAATATGGATATAAATAATCCAAAAATAGTTCTACCACATTGCCTATTTCCCCAATATGGATATAAATAATCCAAAATAGTTCTACCACATTGCCTATTAAATCATGCATCATTTAATAGTTCATTCTCACAACGCATACATACTCATTCAAGCATAGAACATATTCCACATGATTACATAAAATATGATAAGATGGCACTAGGGTTATGAAACATATAGTTTGCTCTATCATCACACATCGGATACACAGATCTCTATTACACCACATAGACTCAAAGAGTCAAACATGTCCCGAAAGTGAAGCATATAACTAACACACTACTTATTTCCCCTCACATGTCCCGTTGAATGGAGCTTAGCTCTCACTCCCTTATTCCTCCAAACATGCCCCAAGGGCTCAATGCTCAAAACCACTATACATATAAGTGAGTACTCACAATCTTATGGAATGCCAACTATATCCAATGGTTCCAAGACCACAAGGCCAAAATATCTGAAAACAACACATATTACTTACCGATTATCAGTACACTATCACTGCATATCAGCATCTTTTGCAAAACATCAACATAGTCATATAACATTTATAGTACACATTATTTCATGTATATAATTGCACTTTACACAATAACCACCATACTCACTTATCACATTTCATGTATAATACATAACCACAAGATAATTATAGATTCAAGAAAACTTACGTTCGAAACTTAGAGTAGGGGTTTAGGCTACAGCTAAATTCCCAAATAACACATGTCTCATGTTTACGAGTAGCAATTCCATACACTCACTACTTTATGCTTTTGTCAAAAAGCCGAAAGCTCAACTAACTCTTCTCTAGCTCATGGCAAGCTCTAACAAATTCGAGGCTTTACACACACAAATCATACAATAACTATAGTCAGATAACAACCAAAAATTCACTCAAACCAACTAAAACCCACGCTTTAAGCTAAGTTCCCATGTTACTTAAACTATTTACATAACAAACTTTAAATTCTACTATCTCGGTCTACACTCAATCTTTTTCCCTAAAATCAGTTCCGTTCATCTAATTAATCATCTACGCCTAATTTGCACCCTTTAAACTAGACAAATCTACTCAATTCATGGTATCGACATTTTTTGACATCTTTTAGACAATTTTTACAAAATTTATTAAAACATGAGAAATCATTAACGAAACTTCAAGGTAAGTTTAAAAACCTTATGATCATGCTAAAATAAGTTGAAAAACACTTTGAAACTGTATTTTTACACAAAATCCTAAAATTTACCATTAATGGCTCGATTTTTGGCTTTTATTTAAAACATACGACTTGAGGGCTAATAATTCAGTTTTAAGGACTAGATATCATGAGAAACTCATAGAAATTTGAAACGTTACCTTTGATAGAAGATTAGATGAGTTTTGACACAACTTCAAAAAAACCCCGTTTGGAGAAGATGATGAAATCTATGGAGTTTTGGGTGCTTTTCTTAAAGATTTATGATGGTAAATGACTTGTGAATGATAGGAAATTAAGGTATTATGGTTTGGGAATAAAAAATCAGTTTAAAACTCAACGGGAATGGCAAGGGCGGCACAAGCTTTAAGGGAGATGGAATAATCGTGAAAATTGTAGGTGGGGGTGACTTTTAGGTTCAATCTTAAAAACTGGTTAAATTTCTACATAAATGCTCACTGTTTTGACCCTTTTACAAATCAGTCCCTTTTCCAAAATTAAAAACATTCAATACTCATTTCCAAAAATTGACTTAACTTCATGAAAACCATTGTCGAAAACATTATTGAGTACCAACCGTACGAAATTCTAAGCTCATATAGGCCAAAATTCCTAAAATACCCCTAAAACTCCTAGGCCCTATTTTGGGATGTCACGGTATTTTCAGTAAGATCGTAAGGTGAAATATATGTTGAAAAATCTAACTTGAATTGATTGAGATTGGTTGTTACGATAAGGACTAAATTTATAAGCACCTAAAGTTTGTTTGATATTTGAATGTGCATTAGTGAGCTTTTGATAATGCTTGAATGGTATAAGATAATGTAGAAAAGTATAATAAATATATATATGGTAAGAGTAGATGCTATGGAATAGTTGTTTGAGTTGAATTATGTACAATGGTAAACTAGTGTTTTAGATCATTTTGGTAATAGGGAGAATAGGTAATAGATGTGTGAATGCATGAATGAAGTATATGTGATGAAATTTAGTACAATTAAGATTAATATTTAGTTAAATGTGATGACACTTTGGATATGAATTGGTATGTTTTTGGTTGATCTTTTACAGGTCTATAAATGTATCTAAAGGTACCATTTGCGTATTAGGTGATTTGGGCATGAATAGGCATTTTAAAGATATATCCTTATCATTCCTGAGCATAAGTATTGATATTTTTGCATTTGGTATCGATAGTTGAACATTGGAACAATTTTCTCAAATATATAGATTCCTAATTTGGTATCGATATTAAATAGAATATCAATATAATATCTATACCAAGAAACTTAATATCAATACCCTTGTTTTTGCGCAACAAACAAATTCATGGTTTGGTAATGATATTAAATAAGGTATCAATAAAGTATCAATACCAAGCAATTAAATATCGATACCAACTCTATAATTTTGAGATTTTATAATTCAATCCTAGTTCTAGCATGGATTTCACTATTAGGTCCATGTAGATTCAATTTATTGTATTTTTAATGTATGTAAATTATAGTTATATAATTTGTATATAAGTTTGAATTATTTGATAAAAGTTGCCCCGATAATGAATGTAACATTACGTTATTCAAATCAGGCGATCGAGTCGAGTAATAGGGTGTTATAGTGATACTTTCATAAATACTTTATCACCAACTTGAAATGCGATGTATTTTCTTTTTAAGTTGGCATATGATTTTTATGGTTTGAAGCAGCTTTAAAAGAGTCTCGGATAACCCTAACTTTATCTTCTATTTCACGGATCAAGTCAGTCCTTAAAATCATTTTGTCACTTAACTCAGTCAATACAAAGCTTTGTACAATGCCATTTTAATGCTCGACTAATAACTCTTGGTATAGGCAAACTCATCCAATGGAAGAATTTTTTCCCAATTACCTTCGAATTCAATAATACAAAATCAGAGCATATCCTCGAGGACCTGAATTACTCTATCAAAATATTCATCGGTCTGTGGATGAAATATCATACTAAAACTTAATTTGGTGCCTAGAGCTTCATGAAACTTACCCTAAAATCTAGAAGTGAATCTAGGATCATGATTGGAAATGATAGATAACGACACACCATGCAATCTTACTATCTCAGCAACATACAATTTTGCTAGTTTTTCAAGTGAGTAATATATGCGTATAAGGATTAAATGTGCCGACTTGGTCAATTAGTCAACTATAATCTAGATCGCATCTTTTTTTTGACAATAGCGATAACCCTGGCACAAAATCCATGGTAACTCGTTCCTATTTCCATTTTGAAATCATAATAGGTTGTAATAACCTTGATAGAGCCTGATGTTTGAATTTTACTTGCTAACATATAAGATATTTTGCTACAAATTTTGAAATTTCACATTTCATACCAGACTACCAGTACATTTGTTTCAAACCCTGATACATTGTATTACTACCAGAATGAATCGAATAGGCACTACTGTAGGCTTTCTACAAAATCTCTTGTTTGACCTCAGAATACTCGTAAGCATTCATTATATTTTTTGTCAGTTCAAGTCTTGTATTTGTGCTTAATTGGCAAACATCCTAATCTTGTGAGAATTATTTCTTTGTTTGTTTATTTGTCATTCTCTTTGAGAGGGTTGAGTCTTAATGTTTGGGTAGAAACCTTAAGAGAGTCATAATCTTAAGATTTTGGGTAGAAATCTTAAAGGGAATTCTAAGGTTAAACATTGTCCTCAAAGGTTGTCAAATTAGTGAATTTGAGAAAATCCTTAATTGTGGAAAGCTAAGGTAGTGGAGTAGGCAATTAGGGCCGAACCACTATATATCATAGTGTTCATTGTCTCTTTTTATTTTCATTACTTCCACCAAAATTTTAAAAGACCGATTCACCCCCTCTTGGCTATTTCTGGTGATCAATTGAGCTAAAAATTAGTATCAGAGCTAGTCTCTAAAGACGGTTTAACAACCAATAGAAGATCCTTGGAGAAGCTCAAATGATCATCAAAACATTCAACAACTATGATGTCCAGCTCCAGATCAAATTTCCATGAAGAATTTCAATCCATCTCAAAGCCTCCATACTTCAGTGGACCAAATTACTCTTATTGGAAGACAAGAATGATTCTCTTCATTCAAGTGAATTGTCACACCCAGTTACCTCTAAACTCAAAAACTAGGAACCTTTATGGGTTAAATTGAAAGAGACCGATAGCTGGCGGTCTCTACTGAAAAATTAGGAAAATATAGTAACCAAAATTGGATAGGGTTGAGAACCAAGTCTGGTTCGATTGGATTAGAACCAGCCAGTCCCTTAGTGGGGGAAAAAAGATTATGGATGAATGGTTGTGATGAAGTGGAAGGCCGCGCATGAGGGGCTATATATTTAATTGGGGAATGAGTTCCCGGGGAGGATTCAACTCCATCCTGTTTCATTTTCCTCTCATCTTCATCTTCTTTCTCGGTTGTTTCGAAGAAGAGATGATTAAGGGAAGCTTTACATGGAGTGATAATCATAAGAATCAAGTAAAAAAACTAGAGAATCCAGTAAGTTGCCAAGGCCCTGAATCCTTCAGTATACGTAAGACTTAGAAAACAAAGTTGAAAGTTTTCATAACCATTTTAAGGGTTCTTCATGTTTAATGAAAATTCAGGTTTAAAATGAAAACACTAGGTTTAACCCATGATTTGGTTATCATTATTAGTTGCTAGGAGAATGGAAGCTTTGGTGTTCGAGAAAGCTAAGAGGATAAGGCGAATAAGCATTAGGTGAGTTTCTCTACTCAACCCCAAAAATGCAAAAGTATGATGCATGTTTTTATGAAATTATGGGTATCCGCCATTATAGTCTAGTATGCATGGTAAAGGAAAATCATGAAAGGGGATGAGTGACGGGTTAGACGAAGTTATGAATAGGAAAAGGGATAGAGTAATTTTTTTAGATACCACTATACAATTTTACTAAGTGAAAATCGTGACGAGTGAGGCTCCGGACCTTGTGGAAGGAACATTGCAGTGTTCGAGCATCAAGGTATAGGATGGTGAAATGGAGGAATGAATGATCATGGGACAGATCAGAGGCAATGCACCTAAAATGAGTAAGACCATAATTGAAAGATGCTATGTCATCATGATATAATGAGTAAGAACATGGCTGAAAGATGCTATGGCATCATGGTAAATAGGTGTAAGACCATAGTTGGACTATGGCAACCCAAGCAGTCCACCAGGACAGTAACCACAGGTAACACTGGCCTCCTACAGATGTATAAACATTTAGAGTGTAATTCCTACAACCAAATATAATTGTATGTCAGTTGTCGCAAGTATACAGGTCAAGTTGTAATATAGTTTTCACAACAAAGTATGGAAGTACTCAGAGGATCAAACCCAAGGGAGACGAATGCTCAATTAATTCTAACTTCAACGTGAATAGATATAATTAGTACTTTAACTAAATTATATTACAATAAATCATAAAATGAAGAAAATTTATATTATAAGAAAAATAAATAAATTGCATTAAAATAACAAACGAAAAACTAATTTGATAACTTAATCAATTCTAAGAATGAAATACTAACATGCTTGGATGGTTGTCACTAATTCCTATTTCAAGTTCTACTCAATCAACTAGTCATTAACCTAGAAGAATCTCTCGATCTTCATTAAAACTAATGAGTCTTGAAGAACTACTTATCTCTCGACCTCCTAGTCTAGACCGGATTGGGGTAAGGTGTTCACGGATAGGCAATACCAATTTTGGGTTCATTCTCACCTAGTTGATTTTCTAGGGTTGCCAGGCCTAGGGTTTTGAGTTCTTCCTATCCCAACCAATTGATCTGTTAAGAAACACTACATAGAAATTAATTACTCCTATGTCTACATGCTAATCTCCCATAAGGGGATTATTTCCTCATGGATCCCATAAACAATATAAACTTGATTGAAAAGATAAGCATGAATAAAGAATCAAGAATAAGTTTAAGAAGAATCTTGATTTTATATTGATGATTGAAAGTGCAGAAATCCACAAGAGTTGACGAATCCACAAATAAGATTATCAGAAAAATAAGAATAAACTAAAACTAAATTGCAAATAGAAATAACCTAAGTACAAAATAAACTAAAGAAACTAACAACTAAAAACTAAATGAAAGTTGTAACCTAAACTAGAGTAAAATATTATTATGAAGTGTTTAGAGAAGCCTATTTATAGATTTAGGGTTGGTCGTCGTTCATTGACCTAATTCGGCTAACGTTTTTACGTTAAAATTTTTTGTACGGGCCAAAATGCCCCTAGCTCATTAATTCTCCACGTCAATGTGGTGTCGCAACATCCTCTGGTTTATGTCGCGACATTGGTGGTAGTTTAAAATTTTAGACTCAATTTCAGGGCTGTGTCGCGACATCCTCTGATCGTGTCATGCCACTAAAGGCAGATTGCTCTCTTGGTGCTCTGCTCACTATGTTGCACATCGACCTTCCATGTTGCAACATTGCGGCCAGTGTCATCTTCTCATGCCTCCGAATGATGTCTTACACACTCATTGATTATGTTAGCTTTCATTTTGGCCTATTTTGGACCCTAAGGTCCTATAAATAGCTTAAACAACACTTTCTATTATTTACGTATTGAAAACAAAATCTAAGTAAAAATATAACGAAGTTGCTTTTATATAATCTCCTTAAGTACGAAAAATGGTTTAATCTGCTACAACTAATTGTGGCAGATCAAACTCCCCTACACTTAAGTTATTGCTTGTCTTTAATTAAGAAAACATAAAAACGTAAAATCAAAGATGACTCTTGAGCAAATATGATACAAGGACGAGTTTTGGAACACATAACTAGGAATAATCATACAAACATGTGATTCTAGCATGATATGAAAATGACTTACCATTCTCAATCTCAAACATCGAAGGTCAGTATATTACTAAGTACATAAGCAATAAGGTCCTCAAATATATTAATCCATTGATAAATCATACAGGTAATTTGATTATTCTAGCAGAATACAAACAGTCATTATTTCAATTACTTAATAAAATGTTCATTCACGAATAGATTTACCTAGGTTACATAGGACTTTTTGGCTTGTAAGTTCTGAGGATTATGGTTGATATGAAATTCAAGAACAAGAAGCATCAAAACAGTTGCAAGCACGAAAGTAGTTTGACACATCGCATTGTCCCCTATTCTCCCCCTCAATGACTCCTTCACACTCACCGCCTTATTTTTGCTTCTCTCACCTTTCTTATTTCTCCATGTAGGAAGTCACAACATGATAAAGTAACTACGGCTGAGTTTTCTAATTCTGTATCCTTGTTTTTGGGTCACTTCTGACTTTTTCAATACTTTCTCACTCATAATGGTTTTTTTTCATTATTCAAGTGTTTTTTCTACTCATTTTTACCTTTTCTGAATTTTTCTTTTATTTTGCACATCTTAGCTAGACCCATAATCACTATATCACAATGCTTCTTCCTGTTTCATTTTGATTTTACAGAACCACCATTATGTTTCTACCTATCTTTCAATACGTATGGCTATTCATCTAAATTTGTGCATTTCAAGGACCAAGGAAAAAGGGTAAGTACAATTTTTCCTTTTGGCTCGGATTTTGCATGAAGGTTCATCAACAAGAGTTTTTTGGCTCAAATATCAGTACTACGGGTTGATGAATAAGGTTAGATTTTTGACTTTAGGTTATACCAAACAATGCATTAGGTCATCCTTAGGTATCTCAATATTCACAAATTTAATCAATCAAGCAATCACAATTCTAACCATTTATCATTCATACTAGCATACTCATTTCCTTGTATTCTTTCTATCATTTAGTATATTTAATTACTTAATGCCTATTTACAGTGTAATATATATAACTTAGTAGTCTAATAATTGAAAATTATTCATTATCATGCCAAATTTACAGTAAATACAATCAACATATATACATGCTCCTAACCAATCACTTGTATTTCTACAAGCTCAAACACACTTTTGAAACGAAAAATAAAAGAAAAACCATAAAAATAAACGTGAAATTTCCTATGTTACCTCCCACACTTTAGATAGTAGATTGTCCCTAATGTGCAACCCCTAAGTAGATAAGGAACGACATTACCCGATTGATCATGGCATTATCGTTGTCTTATAGTGGGTACTTCCTTCCTTTCTCGTTTAAAGCTAGTAAATGTAATGTTTTCTTCTTGTGGGGTTCCTACATAGAAAATTTAGAACAAAATGTATATAACTATTTTTATTCCTACTCCTATTTTAAAATAATAAAATTCATCCTAACTAATTGTTTTACAAATACAAAAATTAAAAATAGTCTTTCAATCATCAAAATGGGATAATTGCCCCCTCCATTGGACCTTTCCCTTTTTCCTACAAATGTGCATACTGGGTTGGGCTACGGATGACTGGCCCTCTCTGCGAAGATCGTTGCAACTAGAATGTCTACTTGTAGTCGTCATCTTCCTCATAAGAATCTTGCTCTATGTCCTCCTCTTATCCTTGTTCTACTTCTATTCCTTCCTCGTCCTTAAGTTCTTGTTCCTCGGATGAATGCATATGGCCATATTTGTTGGGGGAAAATTTGGTATTCACATATCGTTTTTCCATACAAACTCTTATCCTAGCGAGTCCATTTCCTGCATCCACCCTATAATCCATTTGGTATCTGAGATTTCACTTCTCCTAGTCCTTCTACGAGCTTTTGATGTCAATTTTCTTTTTACAGATGCTGGCACATCTATCTTTTACTTTCTTCGCTGGTTCCAATCCTTAATTTGTTTCTATGTGAGCTCGACGTATTGGGTGTACATAAAGTCACCTAATAAGCTCTTTGTCAGCCTCATGAACTTCTCGTTTGCTTCCATCAGAACCCGAACCTATTTGTGTAGTGTTGTTATGAGGTGAAGGAGGAAAACTCTGACCTTTTGATCACTTGTACATCTTTTCATACTGTGATAGACCCATCGTCCGATCCATATCTGTTTCCTCTACAAAATGCCATACAACAAAATAACTTGAAAAGTGTTAACATTTCAAACATTCATAGCAGGTGTAATTCTACTACACAGAAATTGCATCCACATATTAGCTACGGGAAATATGATTGCTTGAGTAAAATTTGTTGGTAGTTCAGCATCTGTTCAATGGTTCAATTCATCCCTCCCTTCAGTTAAGTGGTTTATAATGTTATCAATATCTATGTCACTAAAATTAGTTAAGTTATTATTGTCGAGGAAATCAGTTTCATAATATGGAATATTGTAAAACTCACAAAATTCTCGAGGAGTAAAGTGCACCTCTTCTCCCATCACTGTTATGTCCTTCCAAATATCACCATGAGGTCTCCTAGACTCTTGTTCCCTAAAATATGCATAGAACTATTGGAATACCAGGATAACAACAGTTTCTTTCAAGGTTATGCAAAAGCACTCCCGTCTATGATACCGAACTAGCGCCCAAATTTCTTTACTGAGAATCATCGATGGTTCAAAACCCCTTTCTTGAATAAATATCTTACCTTGTAGTCCTAGAAAGTATTTTTTGACATTTAGGTTTTGAAATTTCAAGGGGTTTGTGACCACCAGTGCTTCTTATTCATTAGTTCATCTAGCTTTCCTAGGAGGCATGTTTATTAATAAATTCAGCTAGAATAACTAATATAATCAAGCAATACGTTTGAAAACGATAAATGTAATGTAATAGTAAAGTTCGAGAAGGAACCCTTAACCTCGTAATTTTGAATATTCGTATTCCTTTCAAGAATTTGTTGCAATTTCATTTTTGATGTGGAGCTGAGACCTGCAAAAAAGAGAAACCAAAGAGAAGAGAAAAGAAACAAATGCAACAAAAGTAGAAGGGAGAAGAGCAAAAGGAGAATAGGGTTTTTTTAAGTTGAAGAATTTGAGAGGTTTTTGAGTTTGTTTAGAGTTAGAAGGGGTTTAGGATAACTAATCGAGTGTTGTAGTTAAATAAAATGGGATTTTTAGGTTAGGAACCGGTTAAAATAAGAGTTTGGCCATCGGGTTTGTGTAACGGGTCGGGTCAACCTTGCAAAAATTTGCAGTGATGTTGTGACATAAAGGGTTTTAGACACAAAAATTAGGGCTACTGTATTTGATGTTGCGACACAAAGCTACCTATGTCGCGAAATCGACCTAATTTTTGAAATTTTCTTTTTCTGGACTCGGTATTGCGACACAGAGGTGCCATGTTGCGACATCGGTCCTATTTTGGCCTTTTTCTCTTGAATTTCAAGGTGTTCGGTACATACATATCCTAATTTTAAATAATTTAAAGAATATTAAATCATAATATAAAGGATTCATGACATACTTCCCCCCACACTTTAGAGCATACATTACCCTTACTGTAAAATGATTAAGGCATAAACAAGAAAACTTCCCTGAGAAGGTTGAATTCTTATTGTTGTATTGACATCGGGATTCATTTGCTCCAAGCGGACAGAAAGTACCATCAAGAAAATACTATGACAAGAAATATGAAATATGCAATTATAAAGGGAAAGAAATTAATAACTAAAATAAAATAAAATAAACGACTAAAGTAATAAAAGAAACGAAACAAAATTTAAAACAAGAAATAGAAGTTCTTTAAAAGTTGGGACGATTCGTGTTGCCACCATAGAAGAACATTCAATTGGTTTTTGACACCTTGATCCGACCTTTGGTTTTCTTTCGATGTATATGAACCAGTCACTTTGGTCGATTCTAATGATTTTGCATTATTTTCGACCGACGTGACATCCACATTATGAGCCATTTTGTACCAAATGCGAGCCAACCCCAAATTGATTTCTAGGGTATTATTGTCTCAAGCTTCCTCCCTTCCATGCCATGTGAAGTTTTGGTCACCCAAGCTTTATTGCTCTTTTCAGATGAGAATGAATCAAACTCATTGATCTCTTTGGTTGGCACCTTCTCTACTATGACAAGAAAGTGTATTGGCTCTTCTACACTTTAGTTCATGATTGATTTAAGTTCCATGTTAGTGGTTACTTCTATTTTTTAAATTTGCAGCTACATCTATTGTTATGTCAATTGGATCAAAAACTATTTTAACTATGTTCAACGCATCCCCTTGATCTTCAATTACAAGCTTAGGTTGAATCTCACCATGAATCTCATCATGGTTATCGACAGGACAAGGGTTCTCATGATCCAAGTTGTGAATGTCAAATATGTCCTTTTTCCTTGGAGGCAATGCTTCGAATTTTTCTTGCATCATTTTCATCGTTTGCACCATCATGTCTGACATGTTTGCTAATACCTCAGAGTTGATCGTCGTGGTTTCACATAAAGGCATTACATACGAATCATAGGAAGACTTGTCTGAATGTTCGAGCATATGATGATCTTTTTCAAGTAACTCATAAAAATTACCAGTGAAATCATGTTGATGTTCAACTATATTAGTACCATGTTTATTACTCCATTGGTGCATTGAGGTTTCGTTTCCACGTTGCTCAGCACTATCGTGAGAAATTTTTTATTTTCCATGGTCTCCCATTCTTCATATACTCCTTCCTCATATATTTCATCATCATAGTTCATTTCATTGTGAAACCACATGCAACCAGACTCATCCATAGTTAAAAGATCTTTGTCGACTTAGTCTCTATAAATTAAGAACTGACTAGATGGGTATTCCTCTCCCCCAAGGCATACACTAAGATCAACAATGAGAAGGAAAGAAGCTAGTTGAGTGAATTAAAAAATAACAAAATACAATTGCATCTATAACTTAAAAATTTCCTAATTGTCCTATTAAACGCAAAAATTAAAACTAATCTAGTGCGTTGCCTCCAAGGAGCTCCTCTATTCTTGTGTTCAAAGACTTTGTGTTCAAAGCCTTTGTCGTGGCCATTTTTTCCTCCTTCAAAGCCATCACCATGGCCTCAAGAGCATCATTCCTCTTTTTTAGCTTATCCCTATGTGAATTAAAAAACTCATTTACTTTATCCATAGTGGAATTGAGAGACATCTTCATATAGTCTCTAGACTGCTCCTTCTAGTTGTCTATGCGATCCTCGACCACATCGAGTGACTCCTTTACGTCCTTTATGGGTCCCTCCAGTTTCCCCATACATTCCTCAACAACTGACAACATCTCCCTTAAAGGGACTAATTTTTTAACCCACTTCTGATTGAACTCTTCTTTCGACATCCCAACGGTGCCTTCGTAACCAATAGCTCTGATACTACTTCTCACAGGGCTAGATCTTTTATCTCACGATCCGTGCGGCCTTAGACGATCTGTTCATTCCAAACTCGCCTAAGTCAGCCTAAAAACCACAAGTGAGGATTCCCTTAGAATTCCTCCAAGGCACCAATTTGTATAGCGAAAGCAATTATGCCAAAAGAAGCCACAGAAAAGAACGCACGAGAGGTGTTTAAGTAAATGCTCTCAATATTCTATTACTCTCAAGAATAATGAAACAATGAATACAATGGAGTGAAGTGAGTTACAAGTTAAGGGGAGGCTCTCTATTTATAGTCGTGCTCCCCTAAAACCGACGGTCAAGATCAAGTTACATCGACGGACGAGATTAATCATATCCCTTATATTATGGGATTTACAAGATATATCATATGAAATCTAATCTAATCTTTACAAGATATGATTCCTATCAATCTCTTAAGATTAGTTACCAAGATAGCCTATGTTGCCATATCTTCATCATTGGGCCACCCAGGCTTCAATCTGATAGGCATCTCTAATAGCTTACCGAATCGGGCCAGTTCTTGTGAGCCAAATGATCCCTATCTAAAAAATAGACCTCCATTGAACATATTTGGTGTAATGGTCACGGGCTTTGAACTGCGGCTCGTGACATAAGGTCATGGATGAAAGATGCCATGCCATGGCAGCATGGTACACAATAAAGGTATATGGCATAAGACCATGGATGAAATATGTCATGGAAGCAAAGTGACCGCCTTCAGATGTACTAACGTCTAATGTGTAAATCCACAACCAAATATAATTGTTAGGTGTTTTCCGCAAGTATACAGGTCAGTTGTAATATATAATTATACAATAAAGTATTGGAGTAATCCAAGGATCGTACCCAAGAGAGGCAAACCTAAACTAATTTTAGCTTATACTTTAATAAATCAATTAATAATTTAATTATATTATATTAC
>JABEZY010272886.1:0-18172 GCA_013467495.1 Gossypium gossypioides
TAATGTCCATACTTGTCCATGCATTAATTCAATGGTCCAATTGCATCATAAGGACCTCATACTTAAAAAGTCATGTCAATTTAGCACTTTAACAAATGGCACACAACTTTTTCATTTTCTACAGTTAAGTCCTTTTTCACAAATCGACACACAAATGATAAAATTAATTCACAGCAATTTCGCACATATCAATTCACATGCTTTAAGCAAGAAAAATAATATTAAAATATTTTTCTGACTCAAATTTGTGGTCCCGAAACCACTATCCGACTAGGGTCTAAATCTGGCTGTTATAAGAATAGTTTTATTGAATACTCTCTTGAAAACTTTCATGGCATCTGAGCTAGGTTAAATTTCTAGTAACACTATGGTAAAAAAATTGTCACTAGAGATAAGAGATCCAACAATCAAATGGAGATAGAAAGTTCTATCGTTGGAGTAATTACTGAAAGTGCAATGACTCAAGGGAAGAGGCATCTCACCTCTCTTTTCAGTTGACATATCACAAGCTTAATGGTAAGAATTACCCCGAATGGTCGTAGTTGGTGAAGTTAGAAATTGATGGGCACGAAAATCTAGGTCATTTAACTAGTGAAGTCAAGCAACCACAAGTTGGAAATCCAAGGATGAGCACGTGGAGGTCAGAAAATTCCATAATAATTGCATGGCTTATTAATTCCATGGAAGCATCCATAGGTGAACCTTTTTCGTTTTCTCCCAACTGTTAAAGATGTTTGGGACGCTATAAAAGACACTTATTCAGATTTAGAAAATGCTTCACAAATCTTTGTGTTAAAAATAAAACTCTAGAAGGCTAGGCAAGGGGAAAAGGAGGTTACTTCTTATTAAAACGAGATGATGTCTTTTTGGCAAGAACTAGATCAATGTTATAATCTATGAGAAAAAGAAGAGAATGAGCGAGCTTATTTATTTTTGGTTGGTTTAAATAGAGAATTTGATGAAGTGAGATATCAGATCCTAAGGAAAAAATCGTTTCAAACACTTCGTGAGATTTTTTCTAAGGTTAGAATAGAGGAGACTAGGAAAAAAGTAATGTTAATACCAGGATTTGAAGCTACCGATGATAATTTTGCTCTTGTGATTGTTAAAAATGATGATGACAATGAAAAAAGGAAGAAACATTGGTGCGACCACTGCAAAAAACACATTCGAGAAACGTGTTGGAAGCTCTATGGAAAACTGATGAATGGGAGAAAGAAGAGTGTCAATGGCTGTGCTTCACAATCTTGGGATAGCAAAGCTTTCCAAACGACTAATAAAAATTATGAGCAACAAAGTTCTCTGGAAGGGTCTCCTTTCACTATGGAACAACTAGAGCATCTACACAAGTTTTTTCAATCACCATAGTTTTGGATGAATATTCTATTCCTAACTCATCCAATAGTCCTTCTTGGTCCTTTGCCCAATTAGGTACTGATTCTCTATTTTTTCAGTGTCAAGCCTTGCAAAAAAAACACGTGGATCATTGATTCTGGAGCTAGTGATTATATGACTAGTAGTCATCACCTTTTCTCAACTTACACACCTTTTGCAGGAAACAAAAAGATCAAAGTAGCATATGGGTCGTTCTCGGTAATAGCCGGGAAAAGGGACTATTAAAATTTCACCTTTCTTAGGTTTACATGATGTTTTACATGTAAAAAATCTAGTTTGTAATCTCATATCTATCAATAATTATCCCAATCCTCAAATTTTCGTGTTACATTTGACTCCTCTATGTGTAAATTTTAAGACATGGTCTTGGGAATGATGATTTGCAGTGCTAAAGAATCTGGAGGAATTTACTTTCTTAATGAAGACCATCTAAGTTGACCAACAACTACTCTATGTTTGAACTTTGTTTCTAGTTTTGATAAGGTTATAATTTGGCATTGTAGGCATGGACATCCTAATTTTTACTATTTAAGACATTTGTTACATGATCTATTTAAGAATAAAAGTCCTTCATATCATTGTGAAATTTGTGAATTAGCTAAACATCATCGGTCATTTTTTCCACCTAAAAAATATAAAGCTGCCAAACATTTTTCGTTAATTCATAATGATGTTTGGGGACCTCCAAGAGTCTCAACTTTTTTAGAAAAATGTTAGTTTGTCACATTTATTAATGATCATACTTGCATTTGTTGGGTTTTTTTTTAAAAGATAAGTCTGAAGTTAAAAATGTGTTTCAATCTTTTTATGCTATAGTGAAAACACAATTTGGTGTGAAAATAAAAATATTTCAGAGTCACAGTGGTGGGGAATTTTTTTGTTACCAATTAAGCATTTTTTTTAACCAAACATGGAATAGTCCACCAAAGCTCTTGTACAAATACATCACAATAGAATGGGATTGCGGAAAGAAAAAACCACCATCTTTTGGAAGTAACTAGAGCCTTGATGTTTACTAGTCAAGTACCACGTTATCTTTTAAGAGAGGCCTTGTTAATGGCTACATATCTTATTAATAAAATGCCCTGTAAAACTCTAAACTATATAACTCTTTTTAGTCATTTTAAAGATAGCTTTCCTAACTCTAAATTAATCACAGATTTACCCCTCCGGGTTTTGGGTGTAGTGTTTTTGTTCATCTTCACAACCAGGGTAAACTAGATCCTAAAGTAAACACATGTATCTTTGTTAGGTATGCTTCTAATAAAAAGGGTTACAAATGTTATGATCTGATTGATAGGAAGATTATTGTTACCATGGATGTTATTGAAACAAAATCTTACTTTGATTCTAATCATCAAGCAGGGAATTTGTAACACCCCAAAATAGGGCCTAGGAGTTCTAGGGGTATTTTAGAAATTTCAGCCTTAGAGTGTACGAAATTTTGCAACATGATATGCCTGTAATGTTTTAAATTATGGTTTTTAGAAAATTAAATCAATTTCTAAAAATGAGTTCTAAATACCTTTAATTTTGCAAAAGGATTGATTTGTAAAAGAGTCAAAACTTAGAGTTTTTAAGAGGCAATTAAACCAAACTTCAAAAATCAACCTTTTTTCCCCTTCATCTTTATAAAACCTATTATAGTTCCTCCCACCCTTTATGTTTTGTCATCCCTTGCTCCTCCACACCTCAATCACTCAATTTTGATTCCCAACCTTAAACCTTCATAGAATTTCAAGAAAAACACCCAAAACCACCATAGATTCCTCCATTGTCCAGTTTGTGGGTTTTTCGAGTTTTTAATTTTGTAAAAGGATTGATTTGTAAAAGAGTCAAAACTTAGAGTTTTTAAGAGACAATTAAACCAAACTTCAAAAATCAACCTATTTTCCCCTCCATCTTTATAAAACCTATTATAATTCCTCCCACCCTTTATGTTTTGCCATCCCTTGCTCCTCCACACCTCAATCACTCAATTTTTATTCCCAACCTTAAACCTTCAAAGAATTTCAAGAAAAACACCCAAAACCACCATAGATTCCTCCATTGTCAAGTTTGTGGGTTTTTCGAGTTTTCTATCAAATGCTTGGTTTTTCCTCATTTAAGGTAACCATTCATCTTTCTAATAGTTTTTAATGTTATCTAGTCTTTTAAATGAAATTTTTAGCCATTAAATTGCATGTTTTAAATAAAAGTCGAAACTTGGGTCTTTAATGGTGAAATTTAAGGTTTTACATAAAAACGTGGTTTTAAAGTGTTTTTAAATTAGTTTTGATGTGATTAGAAGGTTTCTAAACTTATTTAAAGTTTCGTTAAAGTTTTCTAATGTTTTAATGAATTTTTGGAAAATAATCATAAAACATGTCGAAAAAGTCGATATCATGAATTGAGTAGTTTTGTATAGTTTAAAGGTTGAGAATTAGTCATAGGTGAATTATAAGATGATAAGAATTGGTTTTAGATGAAAAGATTAAGTATAGATCGATATATTTGAATTTAAAGTTTGCTATGTTATAAGTTTCGGTTACATGGGAACATAGCTTAGGCTTATGTTTTTTATTGCTTGTGGTGAGTTCTTAGCTGATTATTGAATGCATTGTTGTATGCATTGTTGTGTTGAAGTTCTTGAATTGATAGGACCTTCTACGAGTAGATATAAAGGCAAGGAAAAGCTAGTTTGGGCTTTCGGCTTTTCAGCGAAAACGTTATTAGTGAGTTCAGTGGAGAAGCCAAAAAATTCTTTTTGGGGGGGCCAAAATTAAATTTATATTTTATGATAGTAAAAATGTAATTTCATCATTTAATAATCTATACCTTTAAAATTTTTAAAAGGTTAAATCAATTTTTTATCATTTTTAGGGGACCAAAGTGTAATTTTACCATTGCTAATTTAAATTTTAAAAATTATAAAGGGCCTAAATTGAAAATCTACCATTTTAGTGGGGCATGGCCCCACTGGGTCTCTTAGTGGCTACACCACTTGGTGAGTGTTTGGAATAATTACTTGTGGACATGACTCAATACGTTATTTGGGAATTTAGTAGTATCCTAAACCTCTACTCTAAATTTCAATTGTAAGCTTTCTCATACCTATGTTATCTTGTGAATAAAGTGCTTATGTGTTGGTGAATATGTGAATTGAGATGAGATGTTATAACATGTGATATGTGGTTATGATAACTGTTGTGGAAGTGCAAATATATACATGTTATGTATATGTTAAATGTTAGTAACAGTGTTTTGCCAAAGATGTAAATATGCAGTGATTGTGCATGGATAATCGGTAAGTGGTATGTGTTTGACTTCGGATATTTTGGCCTTGTGATCTTGAAACCATTGGATATAGTTTTCATGCCATAGGATTGTGAGTACTCACCTATATGTACAGTGATTTTGGGTGTTGAGGCCTTGAGACATGTTGGAGGGATAAGGGAATGTGAGCTAAGCTCTATTCAACGAGACATGTGAGGGGAAATAAAGAGAGTGTTAGCTTTATGCTTCACTTTTGAGACAAGTTTGACTCTATGAGTCTATGTTTGGTGTGTTGGAGATCTGTGTATCTGATGAGTGTTGATAGAGCTCACTTTTATGTTTCATAGCTCAAGTGCCAAATTATCTTAAAATGTATATATGTGTAATGTGATGTATGCCTAAATGAGTAGGAGACCATTGTGCAACTTATCTATAAAGATGTTTTGAATATTGTGATATATGCTTAAACGTTAGGTGATTATATGTGTAATAGGATATATGTTTTTAAGTGAATATGTTACCATGTAAAAGAACTAGTAATAATACACGAGTAAGTATAATATAACACTAGAGTTGGAACTGTTGAGGTTATGCTATATGGTTGTTTCATTGATGCTTGATGAATCGTTTGCATTGTGGTTATTCTGAGTATTCACTGAGCTTGTTAAGCTCACCCACTCCTTTTAAACCCTTGCAGATTAGTAGGGAGCCGGTGTGAGCGGTGTGGTTTCTGAGAGGTGATCTAAGCAAGTCTATTTATTATTTTCGTAGGTGTCCTATATTTATTTACATTTTAGGGAATGAGGCAATGTGGTAGACGTGTTATGGCCATGTTGATTTCTAGACATTTTGCTTGCTTTTGGTTCGTTTTATAAGGACTACTTCTTATTATAATGCTTGGGTTCATGAACATGAGGATGGATTGACGTTACTTGCTTGAACACAATTTTGCAATATTAAATTGCTAATTAGGTCGTTAAATGGTTATTTGTCGAAGTAATCGATGTATGATGTTTAGGAACTAAATTGGAATGGATTAATTGCTTATGTATGCTACACCTTTGTAACTTGGAGCAGAGGTATCGACATTAGGGCTTTAAAATGATACCTCTGTATTTTTTTAAGTGCAGGGAGACAGGATAGAGAATTGGTATCTATACCTCAGCCCGAGTATCAATACTTGGGGTAAGTTTATCGATACCTTGTGAAAGGTACCGATAGTTTTTGACACTTTGAAATTTGGCAAGAAACAGAATGTTAGTTTGGTATCGATTTTCCTGGTGGCATCAATACCATTTAAGGGAAATATCAATACCATATGGGAGGTATCGATACCTACATAACATTTTTGGGAAATTTTGCTAAGTAGTCCCAATGTTCGAGTTATGTACATTTTATGTTTGTTTGTCGTATGTTAGTATGATTAAACACTAAACTAAGTTTGCATGACCTGATATTTTCATAAATGCTAGAGTAATTAAAGTAAAACAAAACCACATGTATTTCAATTATAATAATTACGATGAAATCGGTTTGAGACGGTGATGTAACATCCTAGTATTCGAGCTTGGCGACCAGGCCGGGTATAGGGTGTTACAGACTTCTAGCAAGAAAGATTCAATAATTGATTAAGAAAAGACTAGGAATAGACAACATAGGGATTCTAATAATGGATAAGGTGAATTTATGATCAACACAGAAATTAATTATGTTAATGTTGTTAATAAAAAGGACTTGAATGATGTTAATGTTGTTAATAAAAAGGAGTATGAATGTGTAAAGTCTGATCATGAGAATAGAGAACAAACAAAGGAGTTGTTGGTTTACTAAAGAAGAAATCAAAATAAAGAAAGTGGAATCCACCAGATTCATCACCAAGAATTCAACCCGCAAGATCTTGTCAAAAGTCCAAGTAAAACTTGTAATCTAACCAACGAATTTTCTGATCTAAATATTCCAATTGCTAAAAGAAATAATGTTAAAAATGTTGTCAAATATCCCATGTCTAAATTTTTTTCCTATAAAGCCTTGTCTTTGACATTCTCAACCTTTGTTTTGCGTCTCGATACTGTGGAAATACCCAAAAATGTGAAAGATGCTTTACAGGTTCCTGAATGAAAGGTGACTATTTTAGAGGAGATGCATGCTCTTGAAAAACCAGGTATATAGGAAATAGTGGAATTAATTGTAGGAAAAAAATAGTGGGTTGTAAATGGGTGTTCACAACCAAATTTAGACAAGATGGATCTTTAGAAGGATACAAAGCTCGACTAGTGGCTAAAGGGTACACTCAAACATACGGGATAGACTATCATGAGACATTTGCTCCAGTATCTAAGTTAAATACTGTTAGAATTCTTTTATCCATTTATGTTAATCTTGATTGGTCCTTTACAATAGTTAGATGTGAAGAATGCTTTCCTAAATGGGAAACTTGGAGAAGAAGTTTACATGGATCCTCCACTAGGTTTTGAAGAAAAATTTGGAACTAAAGTATGTAAGCTCAGGAAATCTTTGTATTTTCTTAAGTAGTCTTCTCGAGCTTGTTTCAAACGGTTCACTCAGGTTATTAAAAAACAAGGTTACTTAAAAGGACAAGCTGATCACACAATGTTCTACCAACACTCAAAAAAAGGTAAAATAACATTTATTATAGTTTTTGTCGATTATATCATTCTTATAGGAGATAATGTAGATGAAATAAGGAGTCTCAAGGACAATCTAGCATTAGAGTTTGAGATCAAAGACTTTTGTCCTTTAAAATACTTCCTTAGAATGGAAGTTGCTCGATCAAAGAAGGGTCTTGTGGCCTCTCAGAAAAAATATGTGATTGATCTTTTAAAGGAGACTAGGATGAGTGGTTGCTGCCCAACTGACACACCAAATGATCCAAATGTAAAATTCAGAAATAAAGAAGGAAGATTAGTTGATAAAGGGTAGTACCATAGATTAGTTAGTAATTTAATCTACTAATCACATACAAGGATAGACATAGCTTTTGTAGTAGGCTTAGTGAGTCAATTTATGCACTCCCCAAAGGAGAAACATGAAGAAACAGTGTTTCAGATTCTGAGATACTTGAAAAGTTCACCTGACAAGGGCTTATTTTTCAAGAAATTCGAACAAAAAATAATTGAAGCTTATACAGATGCAGGTTGGGTAGGCTCAGTAACAAATAGAAGATCTACATCAGGATACTGTACATTTTGTTTGGGGAAACCTTATGACTTGGCGAAGCCAAAAAACAAAGTGTTGTAGCAAGAAGTAGTGTAGAGGCTGAATTTAGATCAAAGGCATAGGGAATTTTTGAAATGATGTGGTTAAAAAGAATTATGGAAGAGTTAAGGAAACCTATAACTTCACCAATGAAGTTGTACTCCAATAGCAAAGCTACCATTTTCATTACTCACAATCCAGTCCAGCATGATAGAACTAAACATGTTGAGATTGATAGACACTTTATCAAGGAGAAGATTGAAGAAGACCAAGTGTGCATGCCATTTGTTCCTTCAAAACAACAAATTGTCAACGTACTCACCAAAAGGCTCTCTAAAACAAACTTTGATTTTCTTGTAAGCAAGTTGGGTATGATTGATATATATACACCAACTTGAGGGAGGGTATTGAAATACGTGTTAAAGGCCCATATATTCTGAGATATTTTTTTAAAGTTATTTATATAGATAAATCCTATAATAATAAATTGAGATTTTTAAGGAATATTTTTTTTATCTTTTAGTAGTTTATTAGAATAAGAGAATTACTTTCCCAGTTATGTTGTGAGTCTTTTTTTCTATTTATATTCAGTTCTTTGCTTAATAAAATTATAACAATTTTATTAAATACTCTCTTGAAAATTCCAATATGTTAATTGAATTGGCTGGAATTTGATGTTTGAATAGGGTTTAAGGTGATGAAAATTTGAAAAAATGAAAATTTTATGAAAACAGAGTGCACGTCATGACGTTGAAATTATCACGTCGTGACGACATAAGATAGTAAGTGATGTAGCAATGTAGAACCCTAACGTTGCGACGTTAGCTTGAAAGTTTAAAAGTTTCAAAACTGAGTCCCTGATCAATCTTAGACTATTAAAAGAGCTTTCAAAAGCTCGTATAAAATTTAGACATTTGTTTGAATTGTGTTAAAAATGTATAATGATCCTAATAATTTGAATGGAATGATAAAATTATTTGAAATTAAATTGTCATTGTTTTGGAAACAAATATAGCATTCTGATATCTTGACTCGATGATCGAGTCGGGTATGAAGGTGTTACATTTAGTTGTATCAGAGCCTACGATTTCTAATTTGTTGGTCGACAATGATTCTAGAAGTACATGCCATGTAGGATATTTTGATGTGACGAGATGAGATTTTGTTGCTAAATTTTAAAATTTGTGAATTATAGAAAATTGAAGATATCAAATAATTCTCGTAAAGCAACAAATGAAGAAGTAAAAAGTAGAGCTTCAAATATGAATAAAGAAAGAAATAGACGTATGCCGCGAGTTCAAAATGAGTCAGGGGAACTTGTAAATCTCGGGTCTAATAGAGAAGACAGATTTGATCAAGAACAAAATTCTGATAGAAAAGTGAGAACTGAAATGGGACAAGTGCCTTATGGAAAAGAAATACCAGCACCTAAGGCTTTCTTTCAGACTTTGAATAATTTACTTCAATAGTTTATGAGAACTATTACTGCTCCCTAACTCCGCCTGCACCTCTTGTCACTGTACCACAACCTCAACTTCCTACTTTTAGTCAACGATCTCCTATTGAAAAGATAAGAAAATATGGGTTGAAGAATTTTGGGGGAATAAAGAAGATGATCTTGTCGAGGCCAAGTATTGGCCAGAAAATAGTCAAAGAGTACTTGAAGAATTGCAATGTACTGAAGAAGATAAATTGAGATGTGTTGTATCTTTGTTAAAAGATTAAGTATATCAGTGGTGGACAACAGTCAGAAGTGTAAATCCAACTGAAAGGATTAATTGGAACTTCTTTTTAGCGGAGTTCAAAAAGAAGTATGTGGGTCAGTTGTATCTGGAAAAGAAAGAGAGAGAGATCCTCAATTTGAAAGAAAAGAGTTTGTCAGGTTAAGCAAGTATGATAGAGAACAGATAGCCACTGAACCTTAAATGTATAGAAGGTATGAATGGGGATTAAATGAAGACATCTTTATGCCTATTCATGAATCTACAAGACTTTTCTGTTTTAGTTGAAAGGGCTTAGAAAATTGAAGAGGGAATGAACAAGCATAAAGAAAAGAGTTTGGGAAAAATAGTGGCAACTAGTTCCATGTCTCCACCATCAGCAAAGAGAACTAGAGATTTTAGGGGTTCAAGGCATTCATCTCCTACTATGGGGAAAAAATGAAAAATCAAACTAGATAGATGCAACAGACAACTTCAATTGCTAGTACTAGGGGCCAAAAAAAAGCCTATACCACAATGTGAGCACTGTGGAAAATCTCATATGGGAGAATGTTGGTTGATCACTCGAACTTGTTTTAGATGTGGTATAAAGAAAATATGATTAGAGATTGTCTAAAAATGGCGGAGAATACTATGGAATAGTCTGTGAGGAATAATCCCGTTCAGTAAAGGGGTAGAGAATTTAGGGCTTTTAGTGGTGCAACTAGCGGACAGAGACCAATAAGAGAAACAGTTAATAGATCTGAGACTCTAACACCTCTAGCTTATACCATCAGAACCAGAGAAGAAGGAGATGCACCAGATGTGATTATCGATACTTTCTCTTTGCTTAATTCTCTTATATTTACTTTAATTGATCCTGATTCTACACATTCATATATTTCCACTGCATTAGTAGAAGAAAAAAAGTTACCAATAAGAGTTTATTTAATTTGATGTAATAGTTACAAATTCTTTCGGACAAAGTGAAAGAGTAAATAAAATGTATAAACAATGCCCATTAAAAATTCAAGATTGGGAATTCTCGGTTAATCTTATGGCTCTCTCATTTAATGGATTTGATGTAATACTTGGAATAGATTGGTAATGTAACACCCCGATACTTGACCCGATCATCAAGTCCAAGTTACGAGATGTCACATTCGTAACTAAAGCAACAACGATCAATCACAATCAATTTATACCATTAATACTTAAATTAAATCAAAATATCCATTTAATTAGACAAAAATAAAATCAAATAGTAACCCAAGGTCAAAAAAGGACCAAATTGTAAAAGTTTCAAAGTACAGGGTGTTGGATCTGATGCCCTAAATGTATTATTTTTGTCTAATTAAACTTTTAATTTTTCGAACAAAATGGTTAATAAAATTTTTCATTGATTACATTAATACTTCGTATATTGTCCTCACATGGTTTTTGCACGCAAAGCAAAATGGAAGAAAATATTGCTCACTGGTTGTCTAATGTTTAACTAATATTAAGCAGTATCACGTGGTTAGATCGTAATATGGAATGATAACTTATATTAATAGACGAACCTAAACATGTCATTAGTTTAATCAGAAATGAGCAAACCGATTGATAGACTAATATGTCGTCTATCAAGTCCAATTATGGGGATGCTTTATCTTGGGCATCAGAGCAGATGACTTCTAGAAGTTAAAGACATGGATGTACCTGACTAGAATAATAGTACATCGGACAGAACCCAAGGAAGAAAAGGTCTTCTAAGAATAATTGGCACATCTTGGTTAGCTTCACATTCTAAAATAAGGAAATTCGTAGGAAAGATAAATTTTTAAAACAAGCACATCAAAGTAACCAATATCACATAACATGGTAAGGCATCAAAATGTACCAAACCAACCTAGCTTTCCAAAGCTTATATACGCCAAAACACTATTAACACATACACCATAATACCATCACAAAGCACCTTATACATGCCATTATAAACCTTAATCAAATTACTCAAGACTACCGAATTGTCCACTAGATAGTGTGATAGGTCTCCAAGAAACTTCCAACCGATTAAGCTTCCAATAATCTGTAAGGTAAATGAAATTAACTACGTAAGCAATGACTGCTTGGTAAGCTCATATAAACTTTAAACATAACTTACCACTTCTATATTATGATACACAGAATAAGTATGATTCAACACCAATACCCTAAACTTGACTGTTGAGCTTGTATTTATGGTTTGACTATCCTTGGATTCAAGTCATCCAAACTTGGCACAACATGCTCTCAGTTTAGTCTATCTCGGTCTTCTATCACCCTACGAATTTGCGTCTTGACCATTCAAATTATCGTTCATACTAGGTAACATCATACGAACAGGAGGATGACATCCCAGGGTTGTCAAGCCTAATATTTACGTTCTTCCTCTCCCAAACAATTAATCTGCTAAGAAAACCCTACAAAACAATTAGTTAATCACACCTCCACTGACTAACCCCCCATAAGAGGATTAGTTCCTCATGGAATCCATAAACACAACAAACATGATAAATAAGATATGCATAAATAATAAATCAAGAATAAGATTTAAGATAATCTTGATTGTATTTGATTGATGAAAGCGCAAAAATTCACGATAGTTTGATTGTCTCTACAAATCAAGTTCCCCGAAGAACACGAACAAAAATGACTAAAAAATAAATCTAAAGCCTAAAGAAAATAACACTGAAACTAAAATTACAAAGAGAAATTCTAAACTTTGAAAGTTATCCTCAAACAAGATTAAAATGAGCCTAGTTATAGAGTTAGGGTTGGTCATTGTCCTTAGCCCTATATTTCTTGACATTTTCGTGTTAAATTTCATTGTGTGAACAAAAATGCCCCTTGCTCACAATTCTTCTCTTACAAGGCCAATGTCATGACACCTAGTACTTATGTCGCAACATTGAATGTAGTATGCTCTGATTCAAGTTTGGCTTCAAAGGTTGATAACTCTCGAAAAGAGTTATATTTCATGCCTTTAGACCTAGCTAATTGTTTGTACTTGGGTACACTTAGTGACATTTTAGGACATTTTATTTTTATCATTTTCATTAGAAGCTTGGACTATGTTTACATGCTAGATATTTTTAATTGCATGTGGAAGGGTTGTGTTTGGTTTGGAAGATGCGGGATATGGAGGAAGAAATTAAGGAGTGAAGATTTTTTGGGGTAAAAGGTTGGATAGTTTGCCATCTTGTATGCCATAGTAATTCAAGAAGATGACCGAGTCAACATTCAGTGCATATCAATTTCAGCCCAACTCTACTTGTACCAGAAAAATCTGCCTAAAAAATAGAAGAAGATATCATGGGCTGTTGGAGCTATTCTAGGAAGAAAAAGCCTATAAAAAGCTGAATGAGGAAGCCCTAAGTGTAGAGATTCAGAGGCAACAATTAAGGGTAGCGGCTGAGTAGAGACAAAAAGGGGAGACCGAAGGCAGTCCTTCTCAGCCATCACAGGACACTGTGCTACTAGATTGAGGATTGATTTGGCGACAACCATCTTCCTAAGTTCTTCCTTTATTTCTTATTCTACTCTCTGTGAATTAATTTAATCAAAATGATGTTTGGTGTTATTTCAAACTTGAATTTCAATCGCCGACCCATGGGCTAAATCTCATAGGGTTGGGATTACATGATGGAAACTTTTATTTTCTTTAATAGTTGTAGCATATATTTGATTTAATTTCCTATTTCATTCAGTTGTTCTATTTCCCAAGTGTATGCGTTTATTCTCTAGACATAGATGAATGTGTAGTATGCCAATAAAACTAAATCTAATTCTGAAAAGGTTGGATTAGTTAGACCGTAATTGAATGATATGAGTAAGTACTCGACAGATACTTGTAGTAGACTCTAGAAAAAGAGCAACAATCATATGGAAATAAGACAAAACAGTGCAGGGTTCCATGATAAGGCCTATAGACACAGGCCAGGTAACTTGAGACCTTGCTCTCAAAAGAAACAGGTCACTTTAGGTCTCTTCTTGGTAGTAGGTTAAGTATGATTTCCCTGAGGCATTACTGAAAGTAAGGCCAGATGCATAGTAATTCCAACCTTCCAATCTACATCGTAGACCTTCAAACTGTTATCACAACATCTTTTCTATAGCATTCTTAGTTATTTATTTATTCATGTAATTGTTCTCGTAATTGGCATTGCATTTTTACTCTTGCTTTGCCGTAGCATTTTCCAATATTAGTCAGTATATATTTCACACTCATCTTTATTATTTTAATTTACCACTACGTACTTAACTCGGCTTTGTCATAACATTAATCATTATCATAACTTGACCATTTCTATACCTAATTCGATTCCTATGGAGACGATCTCACTTATCACTTTATTACTTGATTCGACATGTATACTTGCACAATTCGCTTACATATTCACACGAGACAAGTTTTTAGCGCCATTGTGGGGGATTGGCAATTTGGTGTAATTTGGTTTGTTTATTTTACTTAATTACATTAGTTTTAACTTAGTTTAGTTTAATTTCCACAAGTTTGCCATCAGTGCATGAGAAGAGGCATTCATGTTAACAAAGAATATCCTTTTGACCTAGAGGTCGAAAGAACTGTGAAAAATGGCTAGACATGGGAATGATGCTGGTCTCAATGATAATCCAAATGGTCAAGAGGCTATTATCTTGACATGTTGATGATCGTAGGAAAATGGCTACTTGTGACATGTTTTAGTTCATATTTGAACTAGGTTATTATGGATGGAAATGGCCTTATTAACATGTATAGGAATTTATGTATTTGGTAATTTGGTATGTTATGTTTGGAAGAGTATGTTTGGTTGATGGACTTGGAAGTGCTTCTTAAACTATGTCATTTTGGTACCTTTAAGTGATAGTGTATGTCACCCACTGGGATATTGTGACGGCATAGAATTAGTCATTTATGTTGGCATGTGATGGTTAAAATGCAGTAGGTTAGGTAAATGTGAAATGGTTAAATTACTTTAGTTTAAGTTTTGATGTTTGTATACAAATTGAGGTGCCTTTGAATGGCATATTGGTTAAGTGAATTGGGTTGTTTGAAATGGTATATATATGCATGTTTGAATGATGATTAGGAACCTTGTATGTGTGCTTAAATAGGTTGAATTTTTATGCATGAAGTAGTATTGTAATGGCTTGATTTAGATATATTTTGGGTCCACACGGTCTAAGACATAGGCATGTGACTCAGTCGTGTGTCATCTGATGATTTCTTTAGGGTGCAAGTCAGTGAGTTACACGGCCGTGTGACCCTACTCAGAGAGTTACACGGGTGAGAACACAGGTTGGGACACGGCCATGTGTCCCTAGTTCGAAGGTTATATGGCCTGAGACACGGGCGTGTGTCTCAGTCGTGTGACCCCTGTTTTGCAAATGTTGCATCTTTTCCTAAAATTATTTATTTATTTCAAATTGGTCCCGAATTGTTTCTAAGTTATTTTTAGGGCCTCGAGGGCTCAATTTAGGGATAGTGTGCATGTGAATGAATGGTTTATGATGTGATTAAATTATTGAATGTTTAAATGTTTAAATGTTTCTAATTGTACAGTAATGCACTGTAACCCTAATTCGACTACGGAGACGGGTTAGGGGTGTTACACTATGCATTGATTATTACTAGCTGAATAAGTTGACCATCAAGAATAAGTATCCACTTCCGAGGATTGATGATTTGTTTGACCAATTTTGGGGAGCATCGATTTTCTCGAAGATTGGTTTGAGGAATGGGTACTATCAGTTAAAGGTGAAGGATGTGGGTGTTATGAAGACAGCTTTTAGGACTCGTTATGGGCATTTCGAGTTTCTTGTCATCCCATTTGGGTTGGCGAATACACCTGTCGTATTTATGGACATGATGAACTGTGTATTCCATTCCTATCTGGATTGGGTCATCGAGGTTTTCATAGATGATATATTCGTGTATTCTCAATCAGAGGATGAGCACGATGAACATTTGAGAGTGGTTCTTCAAGTTTTGCGGTAGAAGCAGTTGTACGCTATGTTGAGCAAGTGTGAGTTCTGGCTTCGTAAGGTGGTCTTTCTTAGTCATGTCATTTCAGCCGAGGGTATTCGGGTTAACCCAAAGAAGGTTGAGGCGATCTTAGATTGGAAGTCATCGAGGACTGTGTTTGAGGTCAGGAGTTTCTTGAGCTTAGCTGGTTACTATCATTGTTTCGTCAAGGGTTTTTCGAGTATTGCTACTCTGTTGACAAAGTTACTTCAGAAGAACTCTACCTTTGAGTGGACTGATGAGAGGCAGAAGAGTTTTGAGAAGCTGAAGTTGGTTTTGACTGAAGCGCCTGTATTGACACAGTCAGAATCTGGTAAGGAGTATGTTGTTTTCAATGATGCTTCTTACATGGGATTGGGTTGTGTGCTGATGCAGGTGAGAAAGGTAGTAGCTTATGCATCGAGGTAGTTGAGACCGCATGAGTGTAACTATACGACCCATGATCTGCAGTTTGTTGTCGTAGACTTTGCACTCAAGATTTGGTGTCAATACCTATATGGTGAGAGGTGTGTGAATTACACTGATCACAAGAGTCTTAAGTATCTCCTTACCCAAAAGGAGTTGAACTTGAGATAGAGGCGTTGGATTGAGTTGCTAAAGGAGTATGACTGTGTGAATGAGTATCATACGGGAAAGGTGAATGTTGTCGCTGATGCCTTGATTCGCAAGTCTTTTGTTGAATTAAGGGCAATGTTTACGAAGTTGTTAGCTTCTGAGGATGGTGGTTTGTTTGCTGAGCTTTAGGTGAAGCCAACCCTTGCCCAGTAGATTCGAGAGAGACAGCCATTTCATGAGAGTTTGGCACGTCGTATCCGTCATGTTGAGTTGGGTGTTCTTGGAGATTTTGATCTCAATTTTGATGGTGTTCTTTATTTCTAAGGTCGGATGTGTGTTCCAATGGACGAGGATCTGAGACACTTGATTCTTACTGGGGCTCATAGTAGTCCATGTGCTATGCATCCTGGTGCGAACAAGATGTATCAGGATCTTCAGGTTTTGTATTGGTGGCCAGGGTTGAAGAAGAAAGTAGCTTATTTTGTTGCTAGATTTTTAGTTCTCCAGAAGGTTAAAGCTAAGCATCAACATTCGTCTGGGTTACTTCAGCCAATCAGGATTCCAGAGTGGAAATGGGACCGGATCACTATGGATTTTGTTTCAGGTTTGCCATTGACTCCATCTCAGAAGAATTTTGTTTGGATGATAGTGGATCAGTTTACAAAGTGTGCGCATTTTTTTCCTGTGTGTACGACCTTTAGTTTGCAACAATTGGCCGAGCTTTACATAAGGGAGATTGTTAGATTGCATGGAGTTCCAGTTTCTATCATACAAGATCGAGATCCATGGCTTACGTCAAGATTCTGAAAGACGTTGCATGAGGATTTGGGTTCAAAGCTTCACTTCAGTACAACATATCATCCACAATCAGATGGCCAATTTGAGAGAGTGATCTAGATTCTCGAGGATATGCTTCAAAGTTGTGCTATTGATTTTTGTGGCAATTAGGATCGTCATTTACCGTCAATTGAGTTCGCGTACAACAACAGATATTAAAAGAGTATTCAGATGGCTCTGTTTGAGGAACTATATGGTAGAAAGTATGGGACTCCACTATGTTAGTTTGACATGGAGGAGAAGAGGAATTCGGGTCACGATTTGGTTCGTCAGATCGAGGACAAGGCGAAACTTATCTGTGAGTGATTGAGGGTTGCTTCAGATAGGTAGAAATCTTATACTGACTTGAGACATTGAGATATCAAGTATTAGGTTAGTGATAAGGTGTTTTTGAAGGTTTCGCATTGGAAAAAGGTTTTGAGGTTCGGGAAAAAGGGTAAACTCAGTTGGAGGTTCATTGGCCTTTACGAGGTTATTGAGTGGATTGGACTGGTTTCTTATCGTCTTCTATTGCCGCCTGAGCTTGAGCGAATTCACGATTCCTTTCATGTTTCCATGATACGGAAGTATAGACCGAATCCTTCCCATGTTGTTCCTGTTGAGAAGATTGAGGTTCGATCTGACATTTTGTATCAGAAGGAACTGGTTGCAATCCTAGACCGAGGTCAAGGTGCTACTGTAACACCCCAAACCCAGTCTAGACGTTATGGCCGTATCTGGCAATGTCACATGATAGTGCTTTTGAAACCTCATTGTTACGTTGAAAACATTCCATGATATTATCTTTAGTAAACCTTTGTTAGAACCTAGAAAGTCGTCTTTATTCATTTAAAACATTTGTTTTTAAAACATCCCTCGTTGCGAAAGCTTTAATAAAATAGTCTAAGTGATCATGCATTTAGAAACTACTTTAACTTTTTCAAAACCGAATTTCCTACGACCAGCAAGTATAAATCCATAAAGTAAAATAAATAAATAAATAACCCAAAATTTAAAACCAAAGTCTTAGAGGGTCCTTAAATTACAACCCAAATAACCAATAATAATTAAATCATAAAACGTAAATTGAAAACCATGAAGTCCAAAAATTTCTGTAGTCACCGCTGAGTCCTCCGTCGCACCGATCCGTCTAAGTCTGGGGATTACCTGTGCACATTAAACAAAA